>CM039444.1:10490014-10720014 GCA_022388445.1 Zophobas atratus
TTTGATGGTTTTTTCTGTTGGTTTTTTATGACTTTTTGATGTCTTTTGATGGTTTTTTATTGGTGTTTGATAGTTTTTTGGTGTCTTTTGATAGTTTTTTTGTTGGTTTTTGATGGTTTTTTGGTGTCTTTTGATGTTTTTCTTTTGTTGGTTTTTTATGACTTTTTGCTGTCTTTTGATGATTTTTTTGTTGGTTTTTGTTGTTTTTTTCGTGTCATTTGATGGTTTATTGTTGGTTTTTGATGGTTTTTTCGTGCCTTTTGACGATTTTTTGTTGCTTTTTGAAGTTTTTTTGATGTTTATTATTTTGTGTGTTTTCATATAAAATTCAACAAAAAGCTGTTCTCGTTCAGCATCACGAGACGTGTTTGTTTGGGTACAAGTCATCATTTCCTTAGAACGGAAATTATGAGTTGAAAGAAACAGAATCAGATAGAAATAAAAGTTGATTACACACATATTTTTATATTGTTTATAAAAAGAATTGGATTTCAATTAAATATGTTGGAAAATTGTTGACCTAATCAAAATTAAACGGAAATGATGAAAAGTGAAACTACAGTCAATATGGTCATTGTAATTTGAGAGATGTAAAATTGTACCTTAATGATACCATGTATCCCTACGACAACATGAATATTGAATTCACAAATAATCGGTATGCAATTCTCTATGATATGTTTAAATACGCCTCTGGCTAGCGTTGATCAGCTAAAAACACGTATCAACAAGTGTTTGCCAAGAAAGCATGAATAATTTCATGCTAAGCAGAGCCCTGCATTTTAAGTGCATAAAATTAAATATCTCGATTAACAATAGATCGATTTTAATGAAAGATACGTCGAAATGATCTGTGTCTCTGGATGCATCTAATTATTTCCGTTTCTTGATTTCTTAAGGATAAAATTGTTTTGTAGATGGAGGCGGGATAACTGAAACACGTTTCATCATTTCCGTTTAATTTTTTTTAGGTCAACAATTTTCCGCCATATTTAATTGAAATCCAATTCTTTTTATAAACAATTTTAAAATATGTGTGTAATCAACTATTTTTTTTATTTGATTCTATTTCTTGCAAGTCATCAATTCCGTTATAAGGAAATGATGACTTGTAAGGATAATTTTGCTTAGATTAACAATTTTTGCTGCGTAGACAGGTATACAAATTTCATTCAAGATATACCCACATAAAACTTTATGACAGATAATGAGTGAAACCCCTGCAAAATGGCAACAGTAATTTATTGCTTTTAACAGCCTATGCAACCAGATATCAGCACGTTCCGACAGAATTTTTCAGGGCCGTAATCTGTTAAAAAAATAAGGCGAAATAAAAGACAAATTGTATTAGTTAAATAATATTTATAAGATTATAAGTCACTTTCAAACTCAGATGAGCCGCGATTTATTGAAATTATAATTTCGTTAGGCCGTGTATTTACAAATGTTGATTCAAGTTTTATAACATGCCGAACACTATTCTGCCATTTTTCAGAAGATATGAGTTCTGATTGTCGTCTAATGAGATTTTCTACAGCGGGAGAACTTTCTGGACGATTATTATATTTTCTATAACATTACCGAAATCAGGTAAAACTTTCAACTCAACCCGAAGACTGCCCTATAAAAAACCATTAAAAAAATAATCGCTTGAGGAATAAAAATTGTTTATTTCGTTTAGTGTATTATTTTACGGTTGGTTTTTGATGGTTTTTTGGTGTCCTTTGATGGTTTTTTGTTGGTTTTTTGGTGTCTTTTGATGTTTTTTTCTGTTGGTTTTTTATGACTTTTTGGTGACTTTTGATGGTTTTTTGTTGGTGTTTGATAGTTTTTTGGTGTTTTTTGATGGTTTTTTGTTGGTTTTTGAAGTTTTTTTGATGTTTCTTATTTTGTGTGTTTTCATATAAAAAAAAAAGCTGTTCTCGTTCAACATCGCGAGACGTGTTTGGGTACAAGTTATCATTTCCTTAGAACGGAAATTATGACTTGCATGAAACAGAATCAGATAAAAAAATAGTTGATTACAGATATATTTTTATATTGTTTATAAAAAGAATTGGATTTCAATTAAATATGGCGGAAAATTGTTGACCTAAACAAAATTAAACGGAAATGATGAAACGTGTTTCAGTTATCCCGCCCCTGTTTACGAAACAATTTTATTCTTAGGAAATCATATTTCAGTGAATCCGTACTTGTCTACGCAGCAAAAATTGTAAACGGCGTATTTAGGAATATGTTGAATTTTATGTGAAAACACACAAAAAAAGAAACGTAATTAATTAGATGCGTCCAGAGAAACAGATTATTTCCAAGTATGTTTCATTAAAATTGATCTATTGTTATTCGGGATATTTAATTTCATTCACCTAAAATGCACGGCCCTGATTAACATGAAATTACTCATGTTTTTTTTTTTGGCGGACACTTGTTGATACGTTTTTTTACCTGATCAATGCTAGCCAGAGGCGTATTTAAGAATATGTTCAATTTTATGTGAAAACACAAAAAAAAAATGTTTGATGGTTTATTGACCAAAACAAAAAACCATCAAAAAGCATCCAAAAAACATCAAAAGCCATCAAAAAGCATAATAAAAGTTTCTAATGCTTTTTTTGGTGAGTTGTGATGTCCATTTGCAGCTTTTAAATACAAATCGGAATTTGCTCCAAATGTATCAAATTGCTAACCTAAGCAAAATTATTCTTGCAAGTCATTATTTCCTTAGAACGGAAATGTTTGTTGGTTTTTGATGTTTTTTTTTGGTGTCTTTTGATGGTTTTTTCTGTTGGTTTTTTATGACTTTTTGATGCCTTTTGATGGTTTCTTGTTAGTGTTTGATAGTTTTTTGGTGTTTTTTGATGGTTTTTTGTTGGTTTTTGAAGTTTTTTTGATGTTTCTTATTTTGTGTGTTTTCATATAAAATTCAACAAAAAGCTGTTCTCGTTCAACATCACGAGACGTGTTTGGGTACAATTTCCTTAGAACGGAAATTATGACTTGCAAGAAACAGAATCAGATAAAAAAAATAGTTGATTACAGATATATTTTTATATTGTTTATAAAAAGAATTGGATTTCAATTAAATATAGCGGAAAATTGTTGACCTAAATAAAATTAAACGGAAATGATGAAACGTGTTTCAGTTATCCCGCCCCTGTTTACGAAACAATTTTATTCTTAGGAAATCATATTTCAGTGAATCCGTACTTGTCTACGCAGCAAAAATTGTAAACGGCGTATTTAGGAATATGCTGAATTTTATGTGAAAACACACAAAAAAAAGAAACCTAATTAATTAGATGCGTCCAGAGATACAGATTATTTCCAAGTATGTTTCATTAAAATTGATCTTTTGTTATTCGGGATATTTAATTTCATTCACCTAAAATGCACGGAGCTGATTAACATGAAATTGCTCATGCTTTTTTTTGGCGAACACTTGTTGGTACGTTTTTTACCTGATCAATGCTAGCCAGAGGCGTATTTAAGAATATGTTCAATTTTATTTGAAAACACACAAAAAAAAAATGTTTGATGGTTTATTGACCAAAACAAAAAACCATCGAAAAGCATCCAAAAAACATCAAAAGCCATCAAAAAGCATAATAAAAGTTTCTAATGGTTTTTTGGTGAGTTGTGATGTTTATTTGCAGCTTTTAAATATAAATCGGAATTTTCTCCAAATGTATCAAATTGCTAATCTAGGCAAAATTATTCTTGCAAGTCATCATTTCCTTAGAACGGAAATGATGACTTGCAAGAAATACACAATTAAATATGGAGGAAAATTGTTGACCTAAACAAAATTAAAAGGAAATGATGAAACGTGTTTCAGTTATCCCACCCCTGTCTACGAAATAATTTTATTTTTAAGAAATCATGTTTCAGTGAACCCGTACTTGTCTACGCAGCAAAAATTGTAAACTTCCTGCCCTTTGACACCCTCAAGCGATAATCCTTCTTTTTTCGAATACGTCCCTGACTAATGAGATAAAAGCGTCCAATTCCGTAAGAATTTGCTGAAACAGCATCGCGTTCTCTAGCCAGAGACGTATTTAGGTATATGTTGAATTTTATGTGAAAACACAAAAAACGTTTTTTGATGGTTTTTTGATCAAAACAAAAAACCATCAAAAAGCAATACGTCCCTGACTAATGAGATAAAAGCGTCCAATTCCGTAAGAATTTGCTGAAACAGCATCGCGTTCTCTAGCCAGAGACGTATTTAGGTATATGTTGAATTTTATGTGAAAACACAAAAAACGTTTTTTGATGGTTTTTTGATCAAAACAAAAAACCATCAAAAAGCATAAAAAAAAAAATCAAAAGCCATCAAAAAACATAAAAAAAGTGTTTCATTTTTTTTTAATGAGTTTTGATGTCTTTGCAGATTTTAAATATAAATCGGAATATACTTCATAAGGTTTTATGTGGGTATATCTCGAATGAATTTTGTATACCTGTCTACGCAGCAAAAATTGTTAATCTAAGCAAAATTTATCCTTACAAGTCATCATTTCCTTATAACGGAAATGATGGCTTTCAAGAAATAGAATCAAATAAAAAAAAATAGTTGATTAAACACATATTTTAATATTATTTAAAAACATCAAAAGACACCAAAAAACCATCAAAAACCAACAAAAAAACTATCAAAAGACACCAAAAAACTATCAAACACCAATAAAAAACCATCAAAAGACATCAAAAAGTCATAAAAACCAACAGAAAAAACCATCAAAAGACACCAAAAAACCATCAAAATCCAACAAAAAACCATCAAAAACCAACCGTAAAATAATTCACTAAACGAAATAAACGATTTTTATTCCTCAAGCGATTATTCTTTTTTTGTAACATTTCCGAATACGTCCCTGTCAATAAGATAACAGCGTCCATTTTCGTAAGAATTTGCTGAAACGGCATCGCGTTATTTATTTCTTTGTTGTAACAATGACGGGCGGCGTGTTTCGGAATTTTACCGTGAAAAGATTCGTAATTATTTGAGAAAAAAAGGTGGTTTTGTTGCACTAAATGGTGGCTTCTGTGATGTGTGTGCGTGTATATGCATGTTTTCGAGGGAGAACGGATAATTTTATTGCCTGTTGTCAATGCCGTAAGTAATTTTTTTTTTAATTTCAAACAACGTACTCGCCTTCCGACATTTGATCTTTTATTCTAATAATCACGGACGTGTTTTGCATAATGATTTTTACGTTGAATTGATTGTAACGTACAAGATTTCGAGTGGAAAGAAGCTTAAATCGGCAGAAAGTTGCTGATGAACATTTATTTATGAAGACAATAACGGGAATTTTGTCGGAACAAACACGGCTTTTATTCGTTGCGGTTATTCGCAATTAAATAATTTTATATGAGACTGGGGAAAATAATACACCAAACGAAATAAATAATATTTATCATAATTTCAATTACAGCTTAAGGTTATACAAACAAGTTCGTACTTTATAGCTTTTAAGAAACTAATAAGTTTTAAATTTAAATCTGGTTTAACCGCAATATGCACAGTTATTTAACTGATTTTCTTTGCTGAATAATTTTTAATTCTGAATCCAATTTGTCGATTATTTGTCTAAATTTTCCCTTCTTCTCCATCATTTTTTCGATTAAGTGCTTTATTTGCAATTCGAAACGTTCCACATTCATTTGAAATCTTTTAACATAGTATAACCAAGTATTAATTCGGCTTTCTTTATCATTTATTAAGAAAATAACCTGAACTTTGTCGAAACAAACACGTCTTTTATTCATGACGGTTTGCAATCAAATATTTTTTACATCAGACTGGGGAAAATAATACACCGAACGAATTAAATTATATTTATTACAATTTCTGTTACAGCTTTAGATGATTCAATTTAGTCCTTGTTTCATACATTTCAATTGCTTCTTTTAAAGAACTAATTCGTTTTAAATGTAATTCTAATCTACGACGAAGCTGTCTAACTGCACTTGATTTGTTTTCCACATGAACCAATGCCTTCTTCATTCTTCGATACATTCGATATTGATGGTTTGACCGATCGGACCTCTATTTACCAAGTACAACTTCAAACCGTTCACGATCTTCTGGTGCAGATCGCTGAAATTATTGTTTACTTATATATTTGTTAAATGTCGCATGGTAGGCGTTTAAGGCTGTTCCATCTAAAAAAACAGGGACCCATCTAACTTTGGGACATAGGTCTCGTTGTCCCAGTTTTCCACTTGCGGTGGTGTTGACGTTGGTTTGCTGAACCACTTTGATGGTGGTGGGTGTGGTGTAGATGGTTTGGGAAGTGCAGTCTCCAAGAGTTTTCACTCCCTTTCCCAGGCATCCCGGTGACATTTGAAAATATGCTTTCTCAGCCTATTCTATAAAAGTCTGTGGCTGGCAACATAGGGGCAGATAACAAATTTTTCTACTGAAAAAAATTTTTTTAGAACTTTAAACACTACAAAAAGTATATATAAGCTTACACTTTTCTGTCGTTAATTAATTATTATGTTATATACTTGCAGGATACTTATTAATCTGTTCTTGTGTGTGATCTTTAATTTATACACTATATTAATCCCCACCCCTACTTTTTTCCCCCCATTTTTATTATAGTGTAGGTTTTCTTGAGAACTCTAAAGTTGATGATTCAGTTGCTTTCCTCATGTTTCATTCTTCGCTGACTTGAGTTTATTTAAATAGTTGATTACACACATATTTTTATATTGTTTATAAAAAGAATTGGATTTCAATTAAATATGGCGGAAAATTGTTGACTTAAACAAAATTAAACGGAAATGATGAAACGTGTTTCGATTATCTATGAAATAATTTTATTCTTAAGAAATCATGTTTCAGTGAACCCGTACTTGTCTACGCAGCAAAAATTGTAAACTTCCTGCCCTCTGACACCCTCAAGCGATAATTCTTCTTTTTTCAAATACGTCCCTGACTAATGAGATAAATGGACGCTTTTATTCCGTAAGAATTTGCTGAAACCGCATCGCGTTCGCTAGCCAGAGGCGTATTTAGGTATATGTTGAATTTTATGTGAAAACACACAAAAAAAGAAACGTAAATAATTAGATGCATCCAGAGATACAGATCATTTCGACGTATGTTTCATTAAAATCGACCGTTTGTTATTCGAGAAATTTAATTTTATTCACCTAAAATGCACGGCTCTGGTTAACATGAAATTATTCATACTTTCTTGGCGAACACTTGTTGGTACGTGTTTTTAGCTGATCAACGCTAGCCGGAGGCGTATTTAGGAAAATGTTAAATTTTATGTGAAAACACAAAAAAACGTTTTTTTTTTTGTGGTTTTTTGATCAAAACAAAAAACCATCACAAAGCATAAAAAAAAACACCAAAAGCCATCAAAAAGCATAAAAAAAAAGGTTTTTAATGGTTTTTTTGATGAGTTTTGATGTCTTTTGCAGTTTTTAAATATAAATCGGAATATTCTCCTAAGGTATGAAATTGCTGATCTAAGCAAAATTATCCTTGCAAAGTCATCATTTCCTTAGAACGGAAATATTGACTTGCAAGAAATAGAATCAAATAAAAAAATAGTTGATCACACACATATTTTTATATTGTTTATAAAAAGAATTTGATTTCAATTAAATATGGCGGAAAATTGTTGACCTTCACAAAATTAAACGGAAATGATGAAACGTTGTACCTGTCTACGCAGCAAAAATTGTTAATCTAAGCAAAATTATCATTACAAGTCATCATTTCCTTATAATTTCAATTAAATATGGCGGAAAATTGTTGATCTAAACAAAATTAAACGGAAATTATGAAACGTGTTGCAGTTATCCCACCCCTATCTACGAAACAATTTTATTATTAAGAAATCATGTTTCAATGAATCCGTACTTGTCTACGCAGTAAAAATTGTAAACGGCGTATTTAGGAATGAATATGTTGAATTTTATGTGAAAACACATAAAAGAAAGAAACGTAAATAATTAGATGCATCCAGAGACACAGATCATTTCGACGTGTGTTTCATTAAAATCGATCTATTTTATTCACCTAAAATACACGGCTCTGCTTAACATGAAATTATTCATGCTTTCTTGACAAACACTTCTTGTTGGTACGTGTTTTTAGCTGATCAACGCTAGCCAGAGGCGTATTTAGGAATATGGTGAATTTTATGTGAAAACACACAAAAAACGTTTTTTTGATGGTTTTTTGACCAAAACAAAAAACCTTCAAAAAGCATCAAAAAAACATCAAAAGCCATCAAAAAGCATAATAAAGGTTTTTAATGGTTTTTTGATGAGTTTTGATGTCTTTTTGTCGTTTTTAAATATAAATCGGAATATAAGGGGCAATTCTGAATCATAGTTGTTAAATTTAAAGGGTGTTAAATTGCAAATTTCCATAGTAACGAGTTAAATCCGTAAATCTGATTGCCTGTTTATTTTTTAACAACCTTTAAATTTTAACGGGTTTGATTCAGAATTGGACCTATCTCCTAATGTATGAAATTGCTAATCTAAGCAAAATTATTCTTGCAAGTCATCATTTCCTTAGAACGGAAATGATGACTTGCAAGAAATAAAATTAAATAAAAAAAATATTTGATTACACACATATTTTTATATTGTTTATAAAAAGAACTGGATTTCAATTAAATATGGCGGAAAATTGTTGCCCTAAACAAAATTAAACGGAAATGATGAAATGTTGTACCCGTCTACGCAGCAAAATTTTTAATCTAAGCAAACTTATCCTTACAAGTCATCAATTCTTTAGAACGGAAATGATGACTTGCAAGAAATAGAATCAAGTAAAAAAAAAAAGTTGATACATATTTTTTTACTACGCAGTAGTTTAACCGCAATATCCCAGTGCATATTTCGAAACAGTTGATTTTCTCTGAATCTAATTTCTCGATTGATTCTCAAACTTTTCGCATCTTCTCCATCATTTTTTCGATTAAGGGCTTTATTTGTATTTCGAAACGTTCATTTGAAATCTCTTAACATCGTATAACCAAGTATGATTTCAGCTTTTTTTATCATTTATTAACAAAATAACCGAAACAAACACGTCTCGCGATGCTGAACAAAAAAGCGATAAAAAACCAACAAAAAAAAAAACATCAAAAGACACCAAAAAACCATCAAAAACCAACAAAAAACATCAAAAGACACCAAAAAACCATCGAAAACCAACAAAAACCATCAAAATACACCAAAAAGCCATAAAAACCAACAAAAAAAAAACATCAAAAAACACCAAAAAAAAAAACATCAAAAGGCACCAAAAAACCATCAAAAACCAATCGTAAAATAATACACCAAACGAAATAAACAATTTTTATTCCTCAAGCGATTATTCTTTTTTTTGTAATATTTCCGAATACGTTCCTGTCTATTTAGATAAAAGCGTCCAGTTCCGTAAGAATTTGCTGAAACAGCATCGCGTTATTTAATTCTTTGTTGTAATAATGACGGGCGGGTGTTACGGTTTATGAATTTTACTGTGAAAAGATTTGGGAAAAAGGTGGTTTTGTTGAACTAAATGGTGGCTTCTGTGAAGTGTGCGTGTATTTGAATGTTTTCGAGGGAAAACGGATAATTTTATTGCCTGTTTTCAATGTCGTAAGTAACAATTTTTTTAATTTTTAACAACACACTCGCCTTCTGACATTTGAGATTTTATTATAATAATTACGGCCAAATAAGCTTAAATCGGCAGAAAGTTGCTGATGAACATTTATTTATTAAGAAAATAACAGGAGTTTTGTCGGAGCAAACACGGCTTTTATTCGTTGCTGTTATTCCCAATTAAATAATTTTATTATATGAGACTGGGGAAAATAATACACCAAACGAAATAAACAATATTTATTATAATTTCAATTACAGCTTAAGATTATACAAACTAGTTCGTATTTTATACATTTTAAGAAACTAATAAGTTTTAAATTTAGATCTAATTTACGACGCAGTGGTTTAACCGCAATGTGCACAGTTATTTAACTGATTTTCTTTGCTGAATAATTTTCAATTCTGAATCCAATTTTTCGATTGTTTCTCTAAATTTTCGCTTCTTCTCCATCATTTTTTTGATTAAGGGCTTTATTTGCAATTCGAAACGTTCCACATTCATTTGAAATCTTTTAACATCGTATAACCAAGTATTAATTCGGCTTTCTTTATCATTTATTAAGAAAATAACCGGAACTTTGTCGAAACAAACACGTCTGTTATTCATGACAGTTTGCAATCAAATATTTTTTACATGAGACTGGGGAAAATAATACACCGAACGAATTAAATAATATTTATTATAATTTCTATTACAGCTTAAGATTATTCAATTTAGTTCTTATTTCATACATTTTAATTGCTTCTTTTAAATAACTAATTCGTTTTAAATGTAATTCTAATCTACGACGAAGCAGTCTAACTGCACTTGATTTGTTTTCCACATAAACCAATGCCTTCTTCATTCTTCGATAAATTCGATATTGATGGTTCGACCGATCGGACCTCTATTTACCAAGTACAATTTCAAGCCGTTCGCGATCTTCTGGTTCAGATCGCTGATCACTGAGTCGGTGAATTTTTCGGTAAATCTCTGTGGAAGTATGGTTCTAGACTCTTCAAGTTCCACAAATATCTTGTCACCATACTTTGTAGACAGTTTACTAAAATTTTTTGTTAAAAATTTTTTATTTTCTTCTAAAGTTTTCGCACTCACAAAAGCTTGCAAGTGAGACTCTTTATTCAAGGTAGAAATGAAAGATGACATTTCTAAGTGTTAAATAATTGAATTCAAAAAACTAATTAATTCCTACAGACGAATCCATCGACTTTTATACAAGTATAAAACGGAAGTGGGGATGCGAGATTGCGTCCGAGATCCCTCCCCGACCTAAACGAAAAGAGGGGATAGATCTCGAGATGAACGAGGGCAATAAACGACCAAGGTCGAGCAACGACTAGGTCAACGATCGCCCGATGAAAAGTAATGGGGGAGCTGGACCAGCTGGCAAGGTCAGCCACGTGCACCGACAAGCTCGACAACAAATGAAAGGTCAATGACCGCTCGATGAAAAGTAATGGGGGAGCTGGACCAGTTTGACCTCATTTGACGTGGTCTAGAACCCCCACTATATAACTACTAGTTTCAAAAGATTTAGCTTCATTTTACATTTTATTTTCATTTTAATTAGATTTTCAATTTTCACCATTGGTACAGTGAAAAATCATAGTCTAATAATATTATTTTCGATTTTCCGATTTTAAAATTTTACATTTTCAAGTTTCAAATATTTGATTTTATGAATTTTTAATTTTTGGAAAATTCGTGTATGGAAAAATCAGAAACGAAAACTTCTAAGTATAGAACTTTGAAAAATCGAAAACTCGAAAATTGAAAAATTGAAAATTCGAAATTTAGAAATACGTACCTTATTTTTTTAAATTAGAAATTCGAAATTCGAATTCTCGGTTTTTCGAATTTGCAATTTTTTGAGATTTCAATTTTTACAATGTCGATTTTTTGATTTTTCGAAACTCGATGTTTCGATTTTTAAAATTTATGCATTTCGAATTCTCGAATTTTCAATTTTTCAAAATTCGATGTTCCGACTTTTCCTATTTTAGCATTTCCGTTTTTTCTTTTTCCGAATTTTCGATTTTCGAACTTTAATTAAAATATCAATTTTTGAATTCTCGGTTTTCGATTTTTCAAAATTCGATATTACAAGATTTTTCTGTTTTCAGTTTTAAAATTTTTGATTTTCCGATTTTTGCGTTTTCAGTTTTTCAATTCACAATTTTTCGATTTTGACTTTCGATTTTTCGATTTCTCCAGGTACGATATTTTTATTTTTTGAATTATCGATTTTCCCATTTTCGATTTTTTGAAATTCAATTTTTCGATTGTTTGATTTTTCGATTTTTCAAAATTTTGCATTTCGAATTTTCGAATTTATGAATTTTCGATTTATCAAAATTCGAATTTCAAATTTCCGCGTTCTCAAATTTTCGACTTTAATTTTTCCGAATTTCAGATTTTCGATTTTTCCATTTTCGATCTTTTGGTTTTTCGAATTCTTGAATTGAAATGTTTAAAATCTGGGATACCGATTTTTCGATTTTTGATTTTTCGAAACTCGATATTTTGTGAATTTTCAGTTTTCGAATTTTAGGTTTATCGATTTTAGATTTATCAAAATTCGACTTTTCCAAGTTTCGAATTTTGGATTTTTCGATTTTCGCATTTTTCGATTTTCAGTTTTTAAATTTTCGAGTTTTCGATTTTTGATTTTCAATTTTTCGAAGTATAATCTTTTAATTTTTTTATTTTTCGATTTATTACATTTCACATTTCGAACTTTTGGGTTTATGCATTTTTGATTTTTAGAGTTTTAGTTTTTCAAAATTTGATGTTTCGGTATTTCGAATTGCCGAATTTCAATTTTTCAAATTTTGGATTTCCAATTTTTCGATTTTTTCAAACATCGATATTTCCAATTTCGAATTTTCGATTTTTCGATTTTGTAATTTTTGGTTTTTCTATTTTCGAATATTCGATTCTCCAATTTTCGATATTTCGATCTTCCAAAATTCGATATTTCAAATTTTCTGTTTAATTTTTCGATTTGTCGATTTTTTGAACTCTCGTTTTTTCTGTTTTTCAAAATTCAACATTTCGTACTTTCGTATTTTTGATTTTTAGAATTTTCGATTGTCCTATTTTTGGTTTTTTCGATTTTTCACTGTTTTTTAGTTTAGATTTTTCGATTTTTCAAAATTCTATTTTCAGAATTTTCTAATTTTCGATTTTAAGAGTTTCGGTTTTCCGATTTTTCCATTTTCAGATTTTCGATTTTGATTTTCGATATTCCGATTTTTCTATTGTCAATTTTTTGAAATGTGATATTTCGATTCTTTGATTGTTTTATTCTTTGATTTTTTAAAATCCTGCATTTCGGATTTCGCATTTTCGATTTTATGAATTTTCGGTTTTTAGGGTTTTAGATTTTTTAAAATTTAATATTTCAAATTTCCGAATTTTCAAATTTTTGACTTTAATTTTTCCGAATTTTCGAGTTTTAAATTTCTGATTTTCGATCTTTCGATTTTTCGAATTGTCGAATTTCAGTGTTTCATATCTTAGATTCTTGATTTTTTAGTTAATGATTTTGAAATTCGATATTACGATTTTTTTTTAATTTTCGGTTTTCAAATTTTAGGTTTATCTATTTTCCATTTTCCAAAATTTGAAATTTGCAAATTTTGTTTTTTTGATTTTTCAATTTAAAGATTTTCGATTTTCCGATTTTTCCATTTTCAGTTTTCGAATTTTCGATTTTCTGTTTTTGGAGTTTTCCATTTTCAGTTTTTCAAATTTTGATTTTCGAAGTGCGATATTTTGATTTTTTGATTTTTCGACTTTTTTAAATTTTGCATTTCGAATTTTTGGGTTTATGAATTTTTGATTTTTAGAGTTTGTTTTTTAAAATTTGATATTTCGGTTTTTCGAATTGTCGAATTTCAATTTTTCAAATTTTGGATTACCAATTCTTCGATTTTGACTTATCGATTTTTTCAAACATCGATATTTCCAATTTCGAATTTTCGATTTTTCGATTTTGTGATTTTTGGTTTTTCTATTTTCGAATATTCGATTCTCCAATTTTCGATATTCCGATCTTCCAAAATTCGATATTTTAAATTTTGTTTGATTTTTCGATTTGTCGATTTTTTGAAATCTCGTTCTTTCCGTTTTTCAAAATTCGACATTTCGTACTTTCGTATTTTTGATTTTCGATATTTCGATTTTTCGAGTTATGATACTTTTATCTTTTGAATTTTCGATTTTTGTATTGTCAATTTTTTGAAATATGATGTTTCGATTGTTTGATCGTTTGATTTTTTGATATTTTAAAATTCTGCATTCGAATTTCGAAGTTTCGATTTTATGAATTTTCGGTTTTTAGCATTTTAGATTTTTCTAAATTTGATATTTCGAATTTTCGAATTTTCAAATTTTCGACTTTACTTTTTCCGAATTTTCGGTTTTTGATTTTCTGTCTTTCGATTTTTCGAATTGTCGAATTTCGAAATGTTTCATATCTTGGATTCCCGATTTTTAGTTATTGATTTTAGAAATTCGACATTACATTTTTTTTTTATTTTCGGTTCTCGAATTTTAGATTTATCTATTTTCAATTTTTCAAAATTTGAAATTTCCAAATTTCGATTTTCGACTTTTCAATTTTTCTGTTTTCTATTTAAAGGTTTTTGATTTTCTGATTTTTTCCATTTTCAGTTTTTCAATTTTCGCTTTTTCGATTTTTGATTTCGATGTTTGATTTTTGATTTTCGATGTTTCAATTGTTTCAAATTTTGGATGTCGAAGTGCGATATTTTGATTTTTTGAATTTTCGATTTTATTTTTAGATTCTCCGAAATTGAATTTTTCGATTGTTTGATTTTTCCTTTTTTCAAAATTTTGCATTACGAATTTTCGAATTTTCAATTTTATTAATTTTTTATTTTTCGAGTTTAAAATTTTTCAAAATTCGAATTTTCCACTTCATTTTTCCAAATTTTCGATTTTTCGATTTTCGATCTTTGGTTTTCAAATTGTCGAATTTCAATGTTTCAAATTTTGGATTTTTTATTATTCGATTGTTTGATTTTTCGAAATTCAATGTTTCGAATTTCCGAATTTTCGAAATTTGATTTATTGAGTTTTTTTTTGTTTCGGTTTTCGAATTTTAGGTTTATCGATACACGATTTTTAACTTTAAGGTTTAGAACTTTTGAAGTTCAATTTTCCTTTTTCGATTTTTTGAACCCGTTTGTACAAAAAATTTACAAACTTTTGAAACGGAGGAGTTTAAATTCGTAAATTTTCATTTTAATTTTGATTTTTAACTCGTGGTGTTAGTTCAAACCATGTTTCTATAGACAATACAAACGATGGAAAATTGACAAGTGAATGCCTGGATGGAGTCAACATTGTCATGAACGTATACATTAAATTTCGGTGTTGCGGGTGTGCTTAGCGTGTTGCTAATTTTTCCTTCCGTTATTCATTAGAAATGACCCACCCGATGCTACTATATTTCTTTTTAATAAAGAAACAAAACAAAACTAAAACACCCACCGCATGAGTGAAGCCCCGATCGATCAGAAAAGTATTTTATTAATCGGCGATTCGAAATACCGCAAGCTTCGGTCGGAGAAAATACTACTCACGCATTAAAAAATGCGAAATTAAATTCCGCTTGAGCTCCTCGTAAATCCTCCGCAAAAAACTTTACAGATTCTTTAATAAGAATCTGACCAAGAGAAACTAATTTTTACACAACCGCCCCGAACTCGCAAGTAAAGGAGCCGGCGAATAGTGAAAATTTCCGTCGTCACTTAAAAATTTCAGCGCCATGAATTTAACGAATCTCCCCATCACAACTCATCTCTTCCGGCGAAACAGAGCGTTGAACTAGAATCCTCTTTAAATGTAAAATTAGTTTCGGAGTCGAAAGTAGAAAAACGCCTCGACTTGGGTGTTAAATTACAGTTTATTGTAAAAAAATATGCAGAAAAGTTTCATGAGAGCATCCGTCGTCGCAAATGTGATTCAGTAGACGCTGCACGGTCGCTATTAGCCGAGCTGCGCCAGAAATGCAGTTATTTCGCTCCGGTGACTTCACGTCGCCGCTTTTTCGACAACAATCCAATTTAATTATTCCTGGAAGAACATGTGGTTGAATTTTCGCGTTTGGAGCAAGAAAATTAAAACAGTCGTTCCTCGGCGAAAAAACCGCAATAATTCTCGAGGAGACGGGCAAGCTCAGGACAGCGAGTCCTAAATTAAAAGCGTCGGCATAAACGCTCCTCGAAAGTGGATTATTAAAGCAATGTACTCTCCATTATTTTCGTCATCTCGTCGCCGAGACTCGCCAAATTTTCGCTTATTGGTTTTTAAATAAACAGAGGTGGAATTCAAGGCTCGATGAAAATGTTTCGGAACCGGCGCGGCAAATGCTTTTGACAGCAATCGGCAATGTATCACAGACACCAACCAAAAGACCTGAAAATAATAATATATAGCGCCTGACACATTGTCACGTGTGATTAATTGATGGTTGCTTTTAAAGGCTGCTCCCTTTGTCGGGCGACAAACCATCGAGAAACAAAACGTAACGCGAAATGAAAGTAGAAGCCGGATCGAGGCGATCTGTTTTATCGACTTTATTAAACGCGATGAATTGATCGAAATATCGAAAAATTTACCTTGAATCGGTTGATTCAAAATGCTCCTAAACTGGGTGCGAACCGTTTCAGATTTTTTTATGAGAGAAAATAAGTACAGGCTCGCTGAACGAAAAATTAGCAATAAAACGAATACTATCTTGTGACTTTTCAGTTTTTATATTTCTCAGATTTTTTTTTCAATTTTTCGATTTCTCAATTTTAGTTTCGGGTTTTTCGATTTTTCGTCTCGTCAGTTTTCATCATTCCATTTTTCGTTTCTTGAATTTTTAGATTTGCAAATTTTTGTCTCCTCATTTTTTTCCTTGATGTTTCATTTTTCAGTTTTTGAGTTCTTCGTTACTGCAATTTTTTGATTTTTCAATTCCTCATTTTTTTTTCTAATTTTTGTATTTTTCTTTTTCTCTATTTTTCGATTTTTTAATTCTTTGCCTTTTTAGTTTTACAAATATTCAGTTTTTCTTTGGTTTCATTTTTCGATTTCCAATATTTCTTCATTTCAGTTCGCCGATATTTCATTTTTTCAAGTTTTTAGTTACTGGATTTTTTATTTTTCGATTTTTTGATTTTTCATTTTATCAGTTTTATGATTTTTCAGTTTTTCAATTTTTCTTAATTCCGTATTTTTCATTTATACAGTTTTTCAATTTTATAATAATAATAATAATAATTGCATTTATTAACGCCAATAAAGCTATTACAGAGTAAAATAAAGAAAAAACTACAATAAACTACAATAAACAGAAACGCACAACTTACATTCTAAAATAAATTCCTAAAATAAATTAACTGCATAGAGAGACGAATTAATGGAGCTTGTCATCGTTTTATGGTCTGCTGGGTGCTTCTTCGAAAAAAAATATTTACCAAAACACCTTCAGGCCAATAACTAGGAGAGAGGAGAGTTTCTTTAAGATCTCTGGGAACTTCAATTTTAAAAGAAGAGTAAACATCGGGTTTCTTGGAAACTAACTTTTCACATAAAACGTCCTTGTTCAGAGTACCAAGATAATCTAAGATATCTCGTTCAGTTGTGGCAGGGACAAGGCGACTTAGATGTATAGAGATAGTAGACTTTTTGAGAACACTTAATTATTTTTCGAGTCTTTTTTTTCTGCATATTTTAAATTTTTGTCTTTCCAATATTTCAATTTTTCAGTTTTTCGTTTTTTCAATTTTTACAATTTTTCGGTTCCGCAAAATTTTGAAAAATTGCAAGATCGAACAATCATAAGATCGAAAATTGGAAAAACGAAAAATTGAAAACCATAAATCGTAAATTGAAAAATCGAAAACCAAAAAATCTAAAATCAAAAAATTTAAAAAACAAATTTCGAAAAATCGAAACATCGAAAATACAGAACTCAGAAATTTGGAATGTTAGAAATTAAAAAGTAAAACACTCAAAAAATAGAAAAATCGAAAATTGAAAATTCAAAAAAACGAATAATCCGAAAAAAATCGAAAATTTGAGAAATCGAAGCGTCAAATTTTAAAAAATTTTAAAATCAAAAAACTGAAAAAAGAAATTTAAAAATCCAATTTCGAAAAATCGAAATATCGAGAATTATTCGAATACTTAAGTTTTTCGAAAATTTGAAAAATCTAAAATTCATAAAATCGAAAACTTGTCTATTTTAATATCTTGCGATTTTTCAGTTTTTATATTTCTCAGGTTTTTTTTCAATTTTTCGATTTCTCAATTTTAGTTTCGGGTTTTTCGATTCTTCATCTCGTCAGTTTTCATCATTCCATTTTTCGTTTCTTGAATTTTGGATTTGCAAATTTTTGTCTCCTCATTTTTTCCTTGATATTTCACCTTTCAGTTTTTGAGTTCTTCGTTACTGCAATTTTTTGATTTTTCAATTCTCAATTTTTTTTTTCTAATTTTTGTATTTTTCTTTTTCGCTATTTTTCGATTTTTTAATTCTTTGCCTTTTCAGTTTCACAATTATTCAGTTTTTCTTTGGTTTCATTTTTCGATTTCCAATATTTCTTCATTTCACTTCGCCGATATTTCATTTTTTCATGTTTTTAGTTACTGGATTTTTATTTTTCGATTTTTTGATTTTTTTTTTTTCAGTTTTTTGATTTTTCAGTTTTTCAATTTTTATTAATTCCGTATTTTTCATTTATACAGTTTTTCAATTTTATTATTTTTTCGAGTCAGTTTCTCGTTTTTTCAATTTTTACAATTTTTCGGTTCGCAAAATTTTGAAAAATTGCAAGATCGAACAATCATAAGATCGAAAATTGGAAAAACGAAAAATTGAAAACCATAAATCGTAAATTGAAAAATCGAAAACCAAAAAATCTAAAATCAAAAAATTAAAACAAATTTCGAAAAATCGAATCATCGAAAATACAGACTCAGAAATTTGAATTGTCAGAAATTTAAAAAGTAGAACACTCAAAAAATAGAAAAACGAAAATATGAAAATTGAAAAAACGAAATAATCCGAAAAAAATCGAAAATTGAGAATCAAGTGTCAAATTTTAAAAAATATTAAAATCAAAAAATCTGAAAAAAAGAAATTTAAAAATCAATTTCGAAAATCGAAATTCGAGAATTATTCGGAATAATAATTCTTCGAAAATTTGAAAAATCTAAAATCATAAAATCGAAAATTGTTATTTTAATATCTTGCGATTTTTCAGTTTTTAATTTCTCAGTTTTTTTTTCAATTTTTCGATTTCTCAATTTAGTTTCGGTTTTTTCGAGTCTTCGTCTGTCAGTTTTCATCATCCATTTTTCGTTTCTGAATTTCGATTGCAAAATTTTGTTCTCATTTTTTTGATATCTCACTTTCAGTTTTTGAGTTCTTCGTTACTGCAATTTTTGATTTTTCAATTCCTCATTTATTTTTCTAATTTTTGTATTTTTTTTTTCGCTGTTTTTCGATTTTTTATTCTTTGCCTTTTCAGTTTCACAATTATTCAGTTTTTCTTTGATTTCATTTTTCGATTTCATATTTCTTCATTTCACTTCGCCGATATTTCATTTTTTTCCAATTTTTAGTTACTGGATTTTTTATTTTTCGATTTTTTGATTTTTCATTTTGTCAGTTTTATGATTTTTTTCAGTTTTTCAATTTTTTCTTAATTCGGATTTTTCATTTTATTACGATTTTTCATTTTTATTATTTTTCGAGTTTTTTTTTTCTGATATTTTAAATTTTTGTCTTTCCAATATTTCAATTTTTCAGTTTTTTCGTTTTTTTTCAATTTTTACAATTTTTCGGTTCCGCAAAATTTTGAAAAATTGCAAGATCGAACAATCATAAGATCGAAAATTGGAAAAACGAAAAATTGAAAACCATAAATCGTAAATTGAAAAATCGAAAACCAAAAAATCTAAAATCAAAAAATTTAAAAAACAAATTTCGAAAAATCGAAACATCGAAAATACAGAACTCAGAAATTTGGAATGTCAGAAATTAAAAAGTAAAACACTCAAAAAATAGAAAAAACGAAAAATTGAAAATTGAAAAAAACGAATAATCCGAAAAAAATCGAAAATTTGAGAATTCGAAGCGTCAAATTTTAAAAAATTTTAAAATCAAAAAACTGAAAAAAAGAAATTTAAAAATCCAATTTCGAAAAATCGAAATATCGAGAATTATTCGAATACTTAAGTTCTTCGAAAATTTGAAAAATCTAAAATTCATAAAATCGAAAACTTGTCTATTTTAATATCTTGCGATTTTTCAGTTTTTATATTTCTCAGTTTTTTTTTTCAATTTTTCGATTTCTCAATTTTAGTTTCGGGTTTTTTCGATTCTTCGTCTCGTCAGTTTTCATCATTCCATTTTTCGTTTCTTGAATTTTCGATTTGCAAATTTTTGTCTTCTCATTTTTTCCTTGATATTCACCTTTCAGTTTTTGAGTTCTTCGTTACTGCAATTTTTTGATTTTTCAATTCCTCATTTTTTTTTCTAATTTTTGTATTTTTTTTTTTCGCTTTTTTCGATTTTTTAATTCTTTGCCTTTTCAGTTTCACAATTATTCAGTTTTTCTTTGGTTTCATTTTTCGATTTCCAATATTTCTTCATTTCCTTCGCCGATATTTCATTTTCTCAGGTTTTTAGTTACTGGATTTTTTATTTTTCGATTTTTTGATTTTTCATTTTTTCCAGTTTTTTGATTTTTCAGTTTTTCAATTTTTCTTAATTCCGTATTTTTCATTTATACAGTTTTTTCAATTTTATTATTTTTCGAGTCAGTTTCTCGTTTTTTCAATTTTTACAATTTTTCGGTTCCGCAAAATTTTGAAAAATTGCAAGATCGAACAATCATAAGATCGAAAATTGGAAAAACGAAAAATTGAAAACCATAAATCGTAAATTGAAAAATCGAAAACCAAAAAATCTAAAATCAAAAATTTAAAAAACAAATTTCGAAAAATCGAAACATCGAAAATACAGAACTCAGAAATTTGGAATGTCAGAAATTAAAAAGTAGAACACTCAAAAAAATAGAAAAAACGAAAAATTGAAAATTGAAAAAAACGAATAATCCGAAAAAAAATCGAAAATTTGAGAATTCGAAGTGTCAAATTTTAAAAAATATTAAAATCAAAAAACTGAAAAAAAGAAATTTAAAAATCCAATTTCGAAAAATCGAAATATCGAGAATTATTCGAATACTTAAGTTCTTCGAAAATTTGAAAAATCTAAAATTCATAAAATCGAAAACTTGTCTATTTTAATATCTTGCGATTTTTCAGTTTTTATATTTCTCAGTTTTTTTTTTCAATTTTTCGATTTCTCAATTTTAGTTTCGGTTTTTTCGATTCTTCATCTCGTCAGTTTTCATCATTCCATTTTTCGTTTCTTGAATTTTGGATTTGCAAATTTTTGTCTCCTCATTTTTTCCTTGATATTTCACCTTTCAGTTTTTGAGTTCTTCGTTACTGCAATTTTTTGATTTTTCAATTCCTCAATTTTTTTTTCTAATTTTTGTATTTTTTTTTCGCTATTTTCGATTTTTTAATTCTTTGCCTTTTCAGTTTCACAATTATTCAGTTTTTTCTTTGTTTCTTTTTTCGATTTCCAATATTTCTTCATTTCACTTCGCCGATATTTCATTTTTTCAGGTTTTTAGTTACTGGATTTTTTATTTCTTTCTGATTTTCTTTTGTCATTTTTCATTTTTTCAGTTTTTCAATTTTTCTTTTCCATTTTTATTAATTCCGTATTTTCATTTATCATTTTTCATCTTTCTGTATTATTTTTTCCGAGTTCAGTTTCTCGTTTTTTTCAATTTTTACAATTTTTCGGTTCCGCAAAATTTTGAAAAATTGCAAGATCGAACAATCATAAGATCGAAAATTGGAAAAACGAAAAATTGAAAACCATAAATCGTAAATTGAAAAATCGAAAACCAAAAAATCTAAAATCAAAAAATTTAAAAAACAAATTTCGAAAAATCGAAACATCGAAAATACAAAACTCAGAAATTTGGAATGTCAGAAATTAAAAAGTAAAACACTCAAAAAATAGAAAAAACGAAAAATTGAAAATTGAAAAAAACGAATAATCCGAAAAAAATCGAAAATTTGAGAATTCGAAGCGTCAAATTTTAAAAAATTTTAAAATCAAAAAACTGAAAAAAAGAAATTTAAAAATCCAATTTCTAAAAATCGAAATATCGAGAATTATTCGAATACTTAAGTTCTTCGAAAATTTGAAAAATCTAAAATTCATAAAATCGAAAACTTGTCTATTTTAATATCTTGCGATTTTTCAGTTTTTATATTTCTCAGATTTTTTTTTCAATTTTTCGATTTCTCAATTTTAGTTTCGGGTTTTTCGATTTTTCGTCTCGTCAGTTTTCATCATTCCATTTTTCGTTTCTTGAATTTTAGATTTGCAAATTTTTGTCTCCTCATTTTTTTCCTTGATGTTTCATTTTTCAGTTTTTGAGTTCTTCGTTACTGCAATTTTTTGGTTTTTCAATTCCTCATCTTTTTTTTCAAATTTTTGTATTTTTCTTTTTCGCTATTTTTCGATTTTTTAATTCTTTGCCTTTTCAGTTTCACAATTATTCAGTTTTTCTTTGGTTTCATTTTTCGATTTCCAATGTTTCTTCATTTCACTTCGCCGATATTTCATTTTTTCAGGATTTTAGTTACTGGATTTTTTATTTTTCGATTTTTTGATTTTTCATTTTTTCAGTTTTTTGATTTTTCAGTTTTTCAATTTTTCTTAATTCCGTATTTTTCATTTATACAATTTTTCAATTTTCTTATCTTTCGATTCTTTTTTTCTGGATGTTTTAAAATTTTGTCTTTCCAATATTTCAATTTTTCAGTTAGTCGTTTTTTCAATTTTTATACTTTTTCGATTTCGCAAAACTAAAAATTGCAAGATCAAACAATTATAGGATCGAAATATCTAAAATCGAAAAATTAAAATTTGAAACATCGAAAAAGCTAAAGTCGAAATTTTAAAATTGACAAACCTAAAATCGGAAAATCGAAAATTCGAAACTATCGAATTTTAAAAAATTAAAAAATCAAAAATTCAAAAAATTTAAGAAAAAAATTTCGAAAAATGGAATTTCGAAAAAATCGAATTTTTTTTCAAAATTTAAAAATATAAAAATTGAAACTTCAAAAAATTTAAAATTCCAATTTCGAAAAGTCGAAATATCGACAATTAATTCAAAAAATCAAATACTTTTCTATTTTAATATCTTGCGATTTTTTATTTCTATTTTTTTCAGTATTTTTTTTCTATTTTCAGTTTTTCGTTTCTTCAATTTCTTGATACTCAATTTTTCGTTTTTCGATTAATCAATTTTTAATTTTTCGATTATTCAATTTTTCGTTTCTTGAAGTTTTCGATTTGCAACTTTTTGTCTTTTCAATTTTCCTTCGATATTTAATTTTCCAATGTTTGAGTCTTTCGTTTCTGCAATTTTTCGATATTTCAGTTTCTGATTTTTTTTATGTTTGTGTTTTTCGTTTCATCGATTATTTGATTTTTTCAATTTTATTATGTTTCGACCTTCATAATTTTTGGATATTTTAAATTTTCGTCTTCCCTATTATTCAGTTTTTTGATTTTGTTTTTCCGATTTTTCAGTTTTTCGTTTTTTCCAATTTTAGAATTTTTCGATTTTGCAAAATTTTGAAAAATTGCAAGATCGAACAACTTTTGGATCGAAAAATTGGAAAAATAGGAAATTAAAAATCAAAAAATCGAAAATCCGTAAATCATAAATCGAAAAATCGAAAACCGAAAAATGAGAAATCGAAAAATCTAAAATCAAAAAACTGAAAGTTGAAAAATTGAAAAATGGAAAAATCGAAAAATTGAAAATCGACAAATCCCAAAACTGAAATATCGAAAAACCGAGATATCGATAAACTGAAAAATTGTAAAGGCGAAAAGTTACAAAATCAGAAAATCGTTTAGTTAATCGCAAAATCGAAAATTTAGAAACGGCGAAAATTGAAATATTGAAACAACGAAAATTTAAAAAATCGGAAAATTGAAAAACCGAAGAAAAATCTAAAATCGAAAATGACATCCCAAAACTGAAACATCGAAAAAACCGTTATATGCAAACTAATAAAACGAGAAATCGAGAAATCGTAAAACCGAAAAATCGAAAAATCGAAAAATTGAAAAACTGAAAATTGAAAAATCCAAATATTAAGTCAAAATACTTAAACATCGAAAATTCGAGAAGTCGATAAATGAAAGTAATCAAAGTAGTGATCAAAGTATTGAAACATCGAAAATATAAAGGCCGAAAAGTCAATGAATCGAAGAAGCAAGAAATCGAAAAGTCGGAAAATTAAAAAATCAAAAAAATCGATTAATTGAAATTCGAAAAATTGAAAATCGAAAAATCCAAAAATCTAAAATCGAAAATGCGAAATATCGAATTAGTAAAAATAAAATTCGGAAGTGTTAAAATTGAAAATTCAAAAAAGAAAAATACGAAAATTCGAAATATCCAGTTTGAAAATTTGAATTTTTTTCTATTGTAATATCTTATCACGTTTCAAAGTTTATATTTCTCAAATTTTATTTTTTTTTGATGTCTAATTTTCTGTTTCTCAATTTTAGTTTTAAATTTTTCAGTTTTTCGTTTCTTCAGTATTTTGATATGCAATTATTCGATGTCTCAACTTTTATTTTTTCGATTATTCAATTTTTCGTTTATTGAGTTTTTCGATTTGCAACTTTTTGTTTCTTTAATTTTTCCTTGATATTTCATTTTTTAATTTCGTATTTAACATTTATGCAATTTTTCAATTTCATTATTTTTCGACCTTCATAATTTTTAGATATTTTAAATTTTCGTCTTTCCAATTTTTCAGTTTTTCGATTTTGTTTTTCCGATTTTTCAGTTTTTCATGTTTTCCAATTTTCAATTGTGCAAAATTTTGAAAAATTGCAAGATCGAACAACTTTAGGATCGAAAAATTGGAAAAATAAGAAATCGAAAATCAAAAAATCGAAAATCCGTAAATCAAATCGAAAAATCAAAAACCGAAAAATGAGAAATCGAAAATCGAAAAATCTAAAATCGAAACATAGAAAATCGAGAAATCGAAAAATCGAAAAATCGAAAAATCGAAAAATTGAAAATCGAAAAATCCCAAAACTGAAATATTGAAAAACCGAGATATCGATAAATTGAAAAATTGTAAAGTCGAAAAGTCGCAAAATCAGAAAATGGTCTAGTTAATCGAAAAATCGAAAATTTAGAAACGCCGAAAATTGAAACACTGAAACAACGAAAAATTTACAAATCGAAAAATTGAAAAACCGAAGAAAATTGTAGAATCAAAAAATGAAAGATCCCAAAACTGAAACATCGAAAAAACCACTATATAGACAAACTAATAAATCGAGAATTCGAGAAGTCGAAAAATAGAAAAATTAAAAAAAAAAAGAAAAATAAAAAACCAAAAACTCGAAAAATTGAAAATCTGAAAATTGAAAAACCGAAATAATAAGTTAAGATACTTAAACGTCGAAAAATCGAGAAGTCGATAAGTGTAAAAATCAAAGTATCGGAAATGCGAAATATCGAATTTGAAAATTTGAAATTTTTCTATTGTAATATCTTACCACTTTTCAAAGTTTATATTTCTCAAATTTTATTTTTTTTTTAATTTGAAAGTTTCTATTTCTCAATTTTAGTTTTAAATTGTTCAGTTTTTCGTTTCTTCAATGTTTTAATATGCAATTTTTCCATTTTTCGATGTCTCGACTTTTATTTTTTCGATTATTCAATTTTTAGTTTTTTGAGTTTTTCGATTTGCAACTTTTAGTTTCTTCAATTTTCCTTCATATTTCATTTTTTAATCTTTAAGCTTTTCCTTTATGCATCTTTTTTATTTTTCAATTTTCAATTTTTCTAATTTCAATTAATCGATTTTTTTGATTTTTTAATTTTCCGACTTTTCGATTTCCAATATTTCTTCATTTCAATTCGTCCACATTTCATTTGTTCAAATTTTTACATACTGGATTTTTCATTTTTTTATTTTCTGGCTTTTCGTTTCTTCAATTTATTGATTTTCCAATTTTTCAATTTTTTTTAATTCCGTATTTTTCATTTATACAATTTTTCAGTTTCATTATTTTTCGATTTTTTAATTTGTGAATATTTTAATACGTCGTCTTTTCCAATTTTTCAGTTTCTCGATTTTTTCGATTTTTCAATTTTTCGTTTCTTCGATTTTTCAATTTTACGACATCAAATCAAATTTTATAATTTTTCGAAGAAGCTGGATTTGTTAGGCTTTGTTCCAGGGCGAAGGAGTTCTGTCTAAATAACCTTAAACCAGTTTTTCACGTTTCGAGTGAAAGCTAAGGAAGTATTGTATTACGAAAAAATAGGTTTTTTCGGTTTCCCAGTTTCAGAATTTTTGAATTTATCTTCGCAAATGTTTCGATTTTTTGTGAACTTTTTATGATTCTTCAATTTTATTGTTCGATTTTTCATTTTCTCCATTTCTCAATTCTTCGATTTTTCATATTTTCGATTTTTTTGTTCTTCTGTTTTTTCAACTTTACATTTTCCTTTTAATTGCTTTTTTCGTTTCTTCAGTTTCTCGATTTTTTCGATTTTAGTTAGTTTTCGGTTTATTATTCTGCAATTTTTTTATTTCTCACATTTCGATTTGCAATTTTTTGGATCTCATTTTTTTGATTTCTCAATTTTCCATATTTCGATGTTTTAATTTTTCGGTGTTTTTAATTTCTCTGTTTTTAAGTTTTTTAGGTCCAACTTTTCGATTCTTCAATTTTCCTATTTCCTTTTAATTCGTTTTTTCTTAGTTTTTCCTTCTGCAATTTTTCTGTTTTATAAGTTTCGTTTTGCAATTTTTCGAATTTTCCATTATAAATGTCTGACTTGTTTAGAATTCAAATTTTGAATAATTCAATTATGCGATTTTTCAATTTTTCGTTTCTTCAGTGTGTTGGATTTCTCAGTTTTTTTCTTCAAAAACTGAAAAATTAAAAATCAAGAAAATGAAAAATTTATAATTGACAACTCGAAAATACAAATTCGAATAGAAACGAAAAATTGAACCATTCAAATCGGAAAAATCTAAAAACTGAAACATTTAAAATTGGCTTTTACGATTTTATTCAGTAGCACTATTTTCAATGAAAAAAAATTGGTCTAAAGAGTTTAGACAGTACTTCCCTCGCTGTCGGAAACTTGACGATTGCATGCCTATTGCGTTTTTTTTCTCATTACATTTTTGTAGTGGGAATTTAAAAAAAAATTGCGATGACGTCATCAACATTTTTGCAAGGACACGTATATCAGTTGGGATAGATGTAGTGTTATACTAAGAATAAAATTCTTATATTCTCAAATTTTCGGGAAAATGAATTGGGTCGTTTTGAATATTGATTTGTAATAATCAATAAAATAACGAAACAATTTACTCACGTATACGTATCAGAGGCAACTGAAAATCGTGTATGTATAAACATTCTTAATTTAAGATGACAGGCGTAACAGCATACGTGAGAGTCAAACAGAGAAACTGTAAACAAAACGACCATCAGTTTTATTGCTTCGACTTCCGCTTATTATATAAAACATTGGGTTTTATTTTAATTCTTGACGGTGAAATTCACAATTCGTTGATTATAAACATGTCTATTTCACATTCGCGGAACCAAGTGAACGCATAAAACAAATGCAGGTCTGTAATGTTAAAGTCGATGTAAATAAGCGTGCTACCCTTATGTTTCAACCGAGTTTTTCCTTTAACAAATTTTGTGTCTACTAAATTGGGTTGGTTGGGGTGTAATACTAATAATAAGTGTTGCCTTTAATTTAATCAATAAAATAAATTGACTTCATTAATTTTTTTGAACCACCTCTTAAGAAAATCTAAAAAATATGAATGGAATGATAAATCACAAGTACAAACTCATCATATTTTTGCATTTTAGATAGGACTTATTCAGCAAAATTTAAGGGTGACGTCATCAATTTTTTTAGGAGGGATGAACAAATACATTTTGAACAAAAGTTTACCATGCTTATAATAACTTTAAAATATTCCCAAGATTTCAAAACAGGTTTTGTAATTCCTGATTAAATCGATAAAATAAATTCACGCCTTCATTAATTTTTTTGAGTCACCCTGTATATGCAAATCGAAAAAATTTGAATGGAATGATAAATCGCAAGAAGAGACTCACTATATTTTATACATTTTAGATAGGATTTATTCAGCAAAATTTTGTGGTGACGTCGTAAATTTTTTAGGGGGGACGACCAAATACGTTTTGATCAAAAATTTACCATGCTTATGATAATTTTAAAATATCTTCAAGATTTCGAAGCATTCGGTTTTGTAGCTCCTGAGTAAATCAGTAAAATAAATTTACGCTTTCATTTATTTTCTTGAATCACCCTGTATATGCAAATCCAAAAAATATGAATGGAGTGATAGATCACAAGTACAGACTGATCATATTTTGTACATTTTAGATATGATTTATTCGGCAAATTTTCGAGCTGACGTCATCAAGTTTTTGGAGGGGATAAGCAAATATATTTTGACTAAACATTTATTATGCTCTTTATAACCTTAAAACATCTGCAAGATGTCAGAGCATTCCGTTTTGTAGTTCCTGATTAAATCAATAAAATATATTTACGCATTCATTAATTTTTTTGAGTCACTCTGTATATGCAAACCCAAAAAATATGAATGGAGTGATAAATGACAAGTACAGGGTCATCATATTTTGTACGATTTATTCGGCAAACTTTCGAGCTGACGTCATCAAGTTTTTGGAGGGGATAAGCAAATATATTTTGACTAAACATTTATTATGCTCTTTATAACCTTAAAACATCTGCAAGATGTCAGAGCATTCCGTTTTGTAGTTCCTGATTAAATCAATAAAATATATTTACGCATTCATTAATTTTTTGAGTCACTCTGTATATGCAAATCCAAAAAATATGAATGGAGTGATAAATGACAAGTACAGGCTCATCATATTTTGTACATTTTAGATATGATTTATTCCACAAACTTTTGAGCTGACGTCATCAAGTTTTTGGAGGGGATAAGCAAATATTTTTTGACTAAAGATTTATGATGCTCTTTATAGCCTTAAAACATCTGCAACATTTCAAAGCATTCTGGTTAGCAGATTAAAAATTAAATTTCAAAATGTTGTTTTATAATTTTGATTTTTTTTCCAAAAATCTGGACGTTTCGGGTGAAAAGTCGATTCAGAGTTGTAAACTACATGTGTAGGACTATGTTATTTTATACAATTGAAAACCCATTTACTATGTACAATTTTGAAGTGACGTCATCGCATTGGTGGTGGGGATGATTAGACAAATTTTGGTTAGCGTTTTACCATCTACATGATATTCTTAATATAAGTACAAAATTTCACAACAATCGGTCGAGTACTTTCGGAGATTATCTGTCTAATAAAAATCCGGGACGGCAGACGGACAGACGGACGGACAGACGGACGGACAGACGGACAGACGACAGACGGACAGACGAAGACGGACAGACGGACAGACGGACAGACAGACGGAAATGGGAGACCTATTTCTTCGTCTTCTAGGGGTCATGAAAGATCGAGAAAACGTAAAAGTAGAGAGTCGGCCGACGGACTCGATTACAATACTTCCTTTGCTTACGCTCGGGAAGTAATAGTCAACAGCAAAAATTTGTATGAATAATTAAAAGCCTAACTGCCTTCTTTCATAGAAGTTATAAATTCAAAGAAAAGAAGACCTATTATAGCGGGATACAACGACCATCTGTTTTTTCATCTTTTGGGAAAAACTAGAAAGTGGTTTACCAATCCACCACGAAACCGTAATAACACAGAAATTAGGAACTCTGCACCATCACTGCGTCAAAATTCCCAGAATTTCCAATACCGTAATCGAAAAAGCGCGTCGTCTTGCTTATTTTTGACTCGTTCGCCTGCTCCTCGCCTCGCATTTAGTGAATATTTGCGGTGAAAATTCACCTTGACGCTGCTACTATATAAATGAAATAGTTAAAATTTCAAAGTGAATGAAATTTCTCCTTAAAGCGGTGCACGATGTGGGTGAGTTTCCATTAGAGCACTCTTCTCAACCTCTTTCAGAAAATCCTCGTTCTTTTGATTGCAGTTTCGCAACTAAACAAGATGAAACAAATCAACAACGTTTCGGTTACAACACTGGAAATGTAGTTAGGCAAGAAAGTCGAGATCCAGATGGTGTTACCAGAGGCTTTTATGATTACTTGGATCCAAACGGGATAATCCAGCATGTGGAATATATAGCCGACTCAAAGGGGTTTAGAGTACGTGCAACAAACTTGCCTCTTCACGTGGTTGAGAAGACATCCCACAAATCAAACTAGACTAGTTTTACTGTTATTGTCGTAGGATATTGATTAGCTGTAATAAAACGTAAACATGTCCCGGCCTGTCGAAAATGCATCCACCACGGGCACAATTTGCGTAATGCATGAACTGTTTATCGGCTTAAAATAATTTAGTGCTGGCCTGTACTGTCGAAAATAAATGGTGAATTCCGCACAATCGTTGTGTTATTATTGCGCTAATCACTAATGAAACGAAACGAAAGTTTCGGTGACCTTTGACTAAAACTACTATAAATACAAAAAATCGTGGACTAATTCCACACTGAGACAGACATCCATCATGAACACATGCCAATTCGTAAGTTGAGCAACTTTTCACATAAGATTCCTCCAACTTTGACAATTTCAGATTGTTCTCTGTGCGGCGGTCGCCGTTTCAGCGGCTGAAAACTGGGCCGGACCTCTAGCCGACCACAGGCTTGGTCAACTTGTGCAGGACACTCCTGAAGTTGCCGCCGCAAAACGACAACACGCTTTGGCTTTCATGCAAATACGATCACTGGTGCCGGAGTCGCTTTCAGAAGAATATCTTTCAGTGGACGAACCCCAACTCCACCACGAGTATTTCCAGGATAACATCCCAGTCGGGAATCCTCAAGACGCAGGCACGCGGGTTCCTTGGAAGGGTCCTTTCGCCGACCACAAGCTGGGTCAACAGGTGCCTGAGACCCCCGAAGTGGCCGCCGCGAGGAAGTACCACGAGGAGGTCTACTCCAAGGTTCGCGCCATCTTGCCGGAACTGCCTCCAGAGAAGGAAGGGAATGGGGAATATGAGGACGATTCTTTGAGAGGGAGGTCTCTAGATGTTCGTTCGCAGTATTCTAATGGGCATTTTGTACTCGGGCGGCCTCAAGCTTCACCTCAGTATGTGATGCCAACTGATCTCGAGGGGCTGGAAGCTGTGAGGCAAGCTCATGCTAGAGCTGTGATGGACAGGATTGCATTGTTGAACAATTATCGTGCTAGAGTACCCGCTACTACGCCCCTACCGGTTGAGAGGTATGAGGCTCGGTCGGTTAATTATCCTGTGGATACTTCCGAGGTCGCTGCTGCTAAACTCCGGCATGCGAAAGCTATTGCTGCAGTTCTAGGACAATAGTGATTTTTGTTTTTGTATTTAATTGAGAATAAATTATTATCTTTATTTTATTTTGGAGTTTTTTTGAGTTTTCACTTTTGGGTGTTTGCAGTTTTTTGTTACGGTTTTTTTTTCTTCAATTTTTATAATTTACAATTCCACGAGTTTTGAAATTTTAATTTTTCAATTTTTTGTTTTTAATTTTTCGATTCACAATTTTTCGTTTCGGTTTTTTATTTTGATTATTTTTTTCAGCTATTCGATTTTTCGTGTTTTCACTTTTCTATTTTTCTTCTCGAGATTTCATTTTTCACTTTTCGATATTTCAGTGTTACAGTTTTTCGACTTTACAATGGTGACGATTCTATAACTTTTCCATTTTACAATTTTTGAGTTTTCAAATTTTTGGATTCGATTCATTTATTCTTCTTTCCACATTTTCGATTCATTAATTTTTTCCATTTTTAAGTGTCTTGATTTTTACTTATTCAATTTTAAAGTTGGAATATCGAGGAATTGAAAAATCGAAGATTGGAAGTTGGAAAAATTGAATAAACGAAAAATTGTAAAACCGAAAGAAACATTGAAAAAATAAAGGAAAAGAAAAAAATCGAGAAAATGAAAAACAAAAATCAAGAATTTTAAAAATTGGGGAACGAAAAGTTGAAAAATTGCAAATCGAAATATTATTAAAAGAAAAAATTGAATATTTTGGAAACCGAGAAATTGAAAAATCAAGATAACCAAAGTGGAATAAACGAAAAATTAGTAAAACATTGAAAACTGGAAAAATTGAAAAATTTTTTATTTTGCCCTATACGAATTTAATTTTTTTTAATTTCTCAATTTTTCAGTTTATCCATTTTTGGACTTTTAGATTTTCGATTTAGAATTTTCGATGTTTCGACTTTCGACATTTCGTGTGTTCTCTATATTTCGATTCTTGGATTTATCGATTTTTGAATTTTAGATTTTTCGGAATTTTGTTTTCTGCGCACTTGCTCATCGAATTTTCGATTTTCCGATACTCTAATTTTTATCTTTTTTTCTTCAATTTCTCAATGTTTAAATCTTTCATTTTTCGATTTTTAAATTTTCAAATTTTCGAATTTTTTTTTTTAATTTTCGATTTTTCTATAAGTGAATTTTCATTGTTTCTTATTTTAATTCCCCTATTTCTCAATTTCCCCGTTTTTCGACTTTCAGATTTTTCGATTTTAGAATTTCCGATTTTTTTGCTTTCGTTTTTTCTGTATTTCAATTTTTCGAAATTTATATTTTCGAATTTTTGATTTTTCGGGATTTCGGTTTTTCGAACATTTGATTAATTAATTTTTAGATTTTTCGATGCTATAATTTTTAATTCCTCTTCCATTTCTCGATATTGCAATTTTTCATTTTTTCCATTATTCAAATAATCAATTCTTTCAATTTTCGATTATTCGAATGTTCTAATCTTCGATTTTTGATTTTTTGATTTTTTGATTTTTCCATTTTTCCATTCTTCTGCCTTTAGACTTCAATTTTCAATTATTCCAATCTTTGGTTTTCGAATTTTTGATTTTTCGAGTTTTCGGTTTTCGATAGTCGAATTTTCAGTCATTCTACTTTTTGTTTTTTCGTTTTTTGATTTTCAATTTTTCTTTTTTATATTTCTTTAATTTTACGACATGCAACTCTTTGAGTTTTCATTTTAAAATTTTTCAATTTTTCAATTTTCCAACTTCTGGAGGTTTGAATTTCAAGATTTTTTAGTTTTTTATTTGAATTTTTCGGTTTTCAATTTTAGACTTTTTGATTTTTCGTGTTTTCCTTTTATATTTTGCTTCTCGATTTTTCATTTTATTGTTTCCTCAATTTTTGAGATTCTCGATTTTGCTTTTTCAATGTTTTAATTTTTCGCTTCTTCAGTTTTTCCATTTGCAATTTTCGACTTTTGGCTTTCAAATCAAAAAAATTGAAAAATTGCAAAATTGTAAAACTCAAAAATCAAAAATGGAAAAATGAAAAAGCATAAAAATGAAAAGAGAGAAGAAAAATAATTCAAAGAAATGGAGACAATCTGAGGAGAGAGAGAATTCAGAGAAACATAGTACCTAGGGAGAAAGAGAATTTATAGAACCAGAGAATATGGAGAAAGGAAATTCAGAGAATTTGAAGGGAGAAATAATTCTGAGACACAGAGAACTTAGGAAGAGAGAAATTCGGAGAAACATAACCTGTGGAGAGGAACCCGGAGAACTGAGCATGGCGAGGGAGAAAAAATTGGGAGAAACAGAATGCCAGGAAGGGCACTCGGAGAAATAGAACTGAAGGAAAGAATTCGGAGAACGGGATAAATGGGAGAAAGAGAGAGAGAGAGAGAGCGATAAATGAGAGAATGAGAGAGAGAGAGAGAGAGTGATAAATGGGAAAATGAGAGAGAGTGATAAATGGGAGAACAAGAGAGAGGGCGATAAATGGGACAATGAAAGAGAGAGTGATAAATGGGAGAATGAGAGAGAGTGATAAATGGGAGAATGAGGGAGAGGGTGATAAATGGGAGAATGAGAAAGAGTGATAAATGGGTGAATGAAAGAGGGGTGATAAATGGGAGAATGAGAGAGAGAGTGATAAATGGGAGAATGAATGAGAGGGTGATAAATGGTAGAATGAAAACGAAAGTGATAAATGAGAGAATGAGAGAGCGATAAATGGAAGAATGAAAGAGAGAATGATAAATGGGATAATGTGAGAGAGAAATAAATGGGAGAATGAAGGAAAATGATAAATGGGAGAATGAGAGACAGTGATAAATAGGAGAATGAGAGAGAGTGATAAATGGGGAGAATGAAAGAGAGGGTGATAAATGGTTAAAATGAAAGAGAGAGTGATAAATAGGGAGAATGAGAGAGAGTGATAAATGAGAGAATGAGAGAGCGATAAATGGAAGAATGAAAGAGAGAATGATAAATGTGATAATGTGAGAGAGAGATAAATCGGGAGAATGAAAGAAAGTGATAAATAGGAGCATGAGAGAAAGTGATCAATGAGAGAATGATAGAGAGTGATAAACGGGAGAATGAGAGAGAGTGATAAATGGGAGAATGAGAGAGGTGGTAAATGGGAGAATGAGAGAGAGTGATAAATGAGAGAATGAAGAGAGCGATAAATGGAAGAATGAAAGAGAGAATGATAAATGGATAATGTGAGAGAGAAATAAATGGGAGAATGAAGGAAAATGATAAATGGGAGAATGAGAGACAGTGATAAATAGAGAATGAGAGAGAGTGATAAATGGGAGAATGAAAGAGAGGGTGATAAATGGTAAAATGAAAGAGAGAGTGATAAATGGAGAATGAGAGAGAGTGATAATGAGAGAATGAGAGAGCGATAAATGGAAGAATGAAGAGAGAATGATAATGTGATAATGTGAGAGAGAGATAAATCGGAAAATGAAAGAAAGTGATAAATGGGAGCATGAGAGAGAGTGATCAATGAGAGAATGATAGAGAGTGATTAATGGAAGAATGAGAGAAAGTGATAAATGGGAGAATGAAAGAGAGGGTGATAAATGGGAAAATGAAAGAAATAGTGATAAATGGGAGAATGAGAGAGAGCGATAAATGAGAGAATAAGAGAGCGATAAATGGGAGAATGAAAGAGAGAATGATAAATGGGATAATGTGAGAGAGAGATAAATGGGAGAATGAAGGAAAATGATAAATGGGAGAATGAGAGACAGTGATAAATGGGAGAATGAGAGAGAGAGTGACAATTGGGATAATGTGAGAGAGAGATAAATGGAAGAATGAAGGAAAATGTATAAATGGGAGAATGAGGGACAGTGATAAATGGGAGAATGAGAGAGAGTGATAAATGGGAGAATGAAAGAGAGGGTGATAAATGGGAAAATGAAAGAGAGAGTGATAAATGGGAGAATGAGAGCGAGTGATAAATGAGAGAGTGAGAGAGTGATAAATGGAAGAATGAAAGAGAGAATAATAAATGGGATAATGTGAGAGAGATAAATCGGAGAACAAAGGAAAGTGATAAATGGGAGCAGGAGAGAGAGTGATCGATGAGAGAATAATAGAGACTGATAAATGGGAGAATGCGAGAAAGTGATAAATGGAAGAATGAAAGAGAGGGTGATAAATGGGAAAATGAAAGAGAGAGTGATAAATGGGAGAATGAGAGAGAGTGATAAATGAGAGAATGAGAGAGCGATAAATGGGAGAATGAAAGAGAGAATGATAAATGGGATAATGTGAGAGAGAGATAAATGGGAGAATGAAGGAAAATGATAAATGGGAGCATGACAGAGAGTGATAAATGGGAGAATGAAAGAGTGGGTGATAAATGGAAAATGAATGAAGAGAGAGTGATAAATGGGAGAATAAGAGAGATGGATCAATGAGAGAATAAGAGAGCGATAAATGGGAGAATGAAAGAGAGAATGATAAATGGAATAATGTGAGGGAGATAAATGGGAGAATGAAGGAAAATGATAAACGGGGAAATGAAAGAGAGAGTGATAAATGAGAGAATGAGAGAGCGATAAATGGAAGAATGAAAGAGAGAATGATAAATGGGATAATGTGAGAGAGATAAATCGGAAAATGAAGGAAAGTGATCAATGGGAGCATGAGAGAGAGTGATCAATGAGAGAATAATAGAGAGTGATAAATGGGAGAATGCGAGAGAGTGATAAATGGGAAAATGAAAGAGAGAGTGATAAATGGGTATTGAGAGAGAGTGATAAATGAGAGAATGAGAGAGCGATAAATGGGAGAATGATAGAAAGAATGATAAATGGGATAATGTGAGAGAGAGATTAATGGGAGAATGAAGGAAAATGATAAATGGGAGCCTGAGGGAGAGTGATAAATGGGAGAATGCGAGAGAGAGAGTGATAAATGGGAGAAGAAGTACAAAATCTAAAAGAACGAAATGTATTGTAAAATCTAAATATTGGGAATTAAAGAAATATAAAAAAGTCGTATAATTGCAAAATCCAAACATTGCGAAACTGAAATATTTTAAAGTTGTAAAATCGAGGAACTGAAAAATCGAAGATTGTAAAACCGAAGGAAGCATTGAAAAGATAAGGGAAAAGAAAAATCGAAAAATTTTGAGATAAAATAGAGTAAGTGAAAATCAAAAAATCGAGAAAATGAAAAATAAAAATCAAGAATTTGAAAAACTGAAGAAACGAAAAATTGATAAATTGCAAATCGAAAAATTATTGAAAATTTAATAAACGAAAAATTGTCAAAGAATGAAAAATGGAAAAAATTTTTAAATTTCGATTTTCCGATATAGGAATTATCAATTTTTTAATTTTAATCTCTCGATTTTTCATTTTCTCCTTTTTTCGTTTCGATTTTTGATATTTCGATGATGTGCATTTCGATTCTTGGATTTTTCGATTCTCGAAATCTGGATGTTCGAATTTTGATTTTTCGGAATTTTGTTTTTTTTGCACTTTTGCTTCATCGAATTTTCGATTTATCGATACTCTAATTTTTTAAATTTTCAATTCATCGATTTTTCGATTTTTCGAATTTTATTTTCAATTTAGAAATATTTTTGAAGTCATGAAGCCCGAAATAATTTCTGAAGCTCGAAATCTAGAAAAAAATCGTTTCGAAAAAGGAGTATCGAAGAACTGAGGTTTTGAAAAAGTTGCCTAAAATTCCAAAAAAATCCAGGTAGTAGATCTTGACGTGCTGAGTCGAAGAAAATAGTGTATTTATGATCGAAAAATTGTCACATTTTGTATTGGCGATTTTGGAAAAATGGAACGAATTTTAAATAATAGAAATTAAGCCGGAAATAACTTCTGGAGCTTGAAATGTACAAAAGGTCCTCGAGTAATTTTCAAAGCTGGTCAAACAAGCTCGAAAATTTCATAAAGCTTTTGAAAAACTGTGATTTTGAAAAAGTTGCCTAAAAATCCAGAAAAAATTCCAGAATGTAGATTTTGACGTGCTGGTTCGAAAAATATAACGTGTTTAGGCTCGCATTAAACATTTTCGAATTTGCCATATTTCGTACTGGCGAGTTTTCGAAAAAATGAAACCGAAAATAACTTCTGGAACTTGAATTATACAAAAAATTTCTTTTACATAATTTTAAAATTCACTTTTTCGAAGAGCTCGTGCAGCGAGCGAGATGTACGTATGCGATGTAGCATTTTCGTTTATTTGCGAAAAAATTTTCACAGTTTTTCAGTGACAAATTGTTTTAAATTCGCTCTAGCGTTATTTTCGCCAGGATATGTGTACAAGCGGCTCGTATACAAATAAATTTAGATTATCAGTTTGCAGTTAGCGACGAAAATCGGGCGTTAATTAGGTGAAGCTATAAATATGTAGCGCACTATCGACGTAATAAAATTGCAAATGTACGACGTGCGTGTTTATTTTGTTATTATTTTGATTTAATGTAGGCAACCGAAGCCGGAATGCCCGTACCTGTCGACCTACAGCTTGCATTTAAATAACAATCAAAATTTTTGTGGCTCCGTAAACCACAGGTCGGAATGTAATTTTCGTGTTTTAAATTTTTCCCGTTCCTTCCATGCCGATTTATTCGCGATTGATTATCTTTCCACTTTTACATCACCTTGAAGACCTCCTTAACTTTCCTTCTTGGAATGTCATCAGCGCTAATTGCTCCGACCGCCGATATGCATTCGAATTGCTTCCTGAGGGTTGAACATGAATTTGTTATCGAACCATTATATTTCGTGACAAGTCTTCAGAGCGAAGTAAATGGTAAATTCGTAAACCCCAGAGGAAACATTGGGTGTAAGTGTGTTAGACACTAATTCCGTCCGCGGGGACCGGGGGATATCCCCAATACGATCGCAGTTAAAATCTGTAAATAATTAGTTTGTTGAAGTTTGCAAAGATTTGATTTTATCGCGATTTTAATGGTTTTTGCGAGGGGAATTCATTTCGATTCGGATGATTTATTAGTCCGGGGCAATATAATGCGTGAATGACATGAATTTTAATAATGTTGATGCTCGGCTGTTCGATGATATAGTAATTGGACCGAAATAAACAAATGAGCTACGGGGGCGGAATATTTTTATGACGAGAATTGTAATTGCGGCGAAATGGCGCTGCAATCACGAGCCCTCGGAGGGGTAAACTGGGCCGCGTTATGCTTATTCCAGCTATCGAAATTTTTCTCACAGTCCGAACAAACATTTTCAACGAATTTTTCTCAGTTTGTTTAAAAATTGTCTACATTTTTTTTTCATTTTTTTACGAGTAATGACATTTAATAGCATCGCTGACAATTATTGTAATCACAAAAGAGAAAAATTTTACCAAAAAGGTGATTTGAACATTTTAAGAAAGTCTAACCCGAAACCGGTACCAATAACATAAATAAAATAATGGACAGAAAGTGTTCTTTTTATTTACAATGAAGTAAAAAATTGATTGGTCTAAAAACTGAAAAATGGAAAAATGAAAAATCAAATATTGAAGAATCAAAAATCTAAAATCGAACATTCAAAAAATTAAAACTTTGAAAATCAAAATTTCGATAAATCGAAAATCCGAGAATCGAAATATAGAATAAACAAAAATATCGAAAGTCGAAAAATGGAAAATCTAACGTCAAAAATAGAGAACTTGAAAAATCCACAAACCAAAATTAAAACATTTGAAAATTCGTATACAAAAAACCGAAAATTCAAAAATTGAATAACCAGTAATTGGAAATATCGAAAAATCAATAATCTAAGGATTGAAAATTCGATGAATCAAATAAAAACTGAAGGATATAAAAACGAAAAACCGCAAATGCGTAAAAATTAAAATCGAAAAATGGAAAAGAATAATGATTGAATATTTGTTTATTGAAATCGAAAACTCGAGAAATCAAAAAATCGAAAATCGAAAATTCGAAAAATTAAAAATTTGAAAAATTGAAAAACTGAAAAACTGTACAATCAAGAAATCGTAAATGAATCAAATTTAAAAATTACAGTATCAAAAAATTGAAAATTCGAGGAACCAAATGTTCGAAAAAACGAAATTCCGAAATCAAAACTATTAAAACCGAAATTTCGAAAAATTCGGGAATCGAAACATAGAATAAAACAAATGTCGAAAAATAGAAGAATCAAAAATTGGAAATATCGAAAAATCCATACTCTAAAGATTGAAAATTACGAAGAATCAAATGTTCGCGTCCAATAAAGACGAAAAGTGAATTCAAAATTTCCAAAAATTTTCCAAAAAAGTGGTTCAAATTGGTGTAATGGACCGAAAATTTGTGTCAAACTGTAAATAAGCTACCGCTTGTTACGATACTGAAATCGCCGTCACGATATCTGATCCAATAAACACGAAAATTGAACTCAAAATTTCCAAAATTTTTCCAAAAAAGTGGTTTAAATTGGTTGAATCGACCGAAAACTGGTGTCAAATTGTAGATAATCTTCCGCTAGATGCGATTGCGAAATCGCCGCCACGATATCTGGTCGAATAAACCCGAAAAGCGACTTCCAAATTTACAAACATTTTCCAAAAAAGTGGTTAAAATTGGTTTAATCGACCGAAAATTGGTGTCAAATTGAAGATAATCTTCCGCTAGTTACGATTCTGAAATCGCCGCCACGATATCTGGCGCAATAAAGACGAACAGTGAATTCAAAATTACCAAAAATTTTCCAAAAAAGTGGTTAAAATTGGCTGAATGGACCGAAAAATTGTGTCAAATTGTTGATAGTCTTCCGCTAGTTACGATTCCAAATCGCCGCCACGCTATCTGGTGCAATAAACAGGAAAAGTGAAATCAAAATTTCCAAAAATTTTCCAAAAAAGTAGTTAAAATTGGTGGGATCGACCGAAAATTTGTGTCAAATTGTAGATAATCTTTCGCTTGTTACGATTCTGAAATCGCCGCCACGATATCTGATTCAATAAACACGAAAAGTGAATTCAAAGTTTCCAAAAATTTTCCAAAAAAGTGGTAAAAATTGGTTTAATCGACCGAAAATTGGTGTCAAATTGTAGATAATCTTCCGCTAGTTACGATTCCGAAATCGCCGCCACGATATCTGGTTCAATAAACCCTAAAAGTGAATTCAAAATTTCCAAAAATTTTCCAAAAAAATTGTTTAAAATTGGTTTAATCGACCGAAAATTGATGTCAAATTGTAGACAATCTTCCGCTAGTTACAATTCTGAAATCGCCGCCACGATATCTGGTCGGATAAACAGGAAAAGTAAATTCAAAATTTCCAAAAAATTTTCCAAAAAAGTGGTAAAAATTGGTACAATCGATCGGAAATTGGTGTCACACTCTAGATAATTTTCCGCTACTTACGATTCTGAAATCGCTGCCAGGATATCTGGTCAATAAACCCGAAAAGTGAATTCAAAATTTCCAAAAATTTTCCAAAAAGTGGTTAAAATTGGTTTAATCGACCTAAAATTGGTGTCAAATTGTAGATAATCTTCCGCTAGTCACGACTCTGAAATCGCCGCCACGAGATCTCGTCGAAATAAAGACGAAAAGTGAATTCAAAATTTCCATAAATTTTCCAAAAAAGTGGTTTAAATTGGTTGAATCGACCGAAAATTGGTGTCCAATTGTAGATAATCTTCCGCTAGTTACTATACTGAAATCGCAGCCATGATATCTCGTCCAACAAAGACGAAAATTGAATTCAAAATTTCCAAAAATTTTCCAAAAACGTGGTTAAAATTGGTTTAATCGACCGAAAATTGGTGTCAAATTGTAGATAATTTTCCGCTAGTTACTATACTCAAATCACCGTAACGATATCTGATCCAATAAACGCGAAAAGTGAATTCAAAATTTCCAAAAATTTTCCAAAAAAGTAGTTAAAATTGGTTTAATCGACCGAAAGTTGGTATCAAATTGTAGATACTCTTTCGCTAGTTACGATACTGAAATCGCCGTCACGATATCTGATCCAATAAACACGAAAGATGAACTCAAAATTTCCAAAATTTTTCCAAAAAAGTGGTTTAAGTTGGTAGAATCGACCGAAAATTGGTGTCAAATTGTAGATAATCTTCCGCTAGTTACGATTCTGAAATCGCCGCCACGATATCTGCTCCAATAAACACGAAAAGTGAATTCAAAATTTCCAAAAATTTTCCAAAAAAGTGGTTTAAATTGGTTGAATCGACCGAAAATTGGTGTCCAATTGTAGATAATCTTCCGCTAGTTACTACACTGAAATCGCAGCCATGATATCTCGTCCAACAAAGACGAAAATTGAATTCAAAATTTCCAAAAATTTTCCAAAAACGTGGTTAAAATTGGTTTAATCGACCGAAAATTGGTCTCAAATTGTAGATAATTTTCCGCTAGTTACTATACTCAAATCACCGTATCGATATCTGATCCAATAAACGCGAAAAGTGAATTCAAAATTTCCAAAAATTTTCCAAAAAAGTAGTTAAAATTGGTTTAATCGACCGAAAGTTGGTATCATATTGTAGATACTCTTTCGCAAAAACCCAAAAAATGAATTCAAAATTTCCAAAAAATTTCCAAAAAAGTGGTTAAAATTGGTGTAATCGACCGAAAATTGGTAACAAATTGTAGATAGTAGTCTGCTTGTTACGATACTGAAATCGCCGCCACGATATCTCGTCCAATAAAGACGAAAATTGGATTCAAAATTTTCAAAAATTTTCCAAAAAAGTGGTAAAAGTTGGTTTAATCCACCGAAAATTGGTGTCAAATTGTAGATAATCTTCCGCTTGTTGGGATACTGAAATCGCCGTCACGATATCTGGTCCAATAAACCCGGAAAATGAATTCAAAATTTCCAAAAATTTTCCAAAAAAGTGGTTAAAATTGGTGTAATCGACGGAAAATAGGTGTCAAATTGTAGATAATTTTCCGCTAGTTACGATTCCGAAATCGCCGCCACGATTGTTCGTCCAATAAACCCGAAAAGTGAATTCAAAATTTCCAAAAATTTTCCAAAAAGTGGTTAAAATTGGTTTAATCGACCGAAAATTCGTGTGAAATTTTAGATAATTTTTCGCTGGTTACCATTCTAAAATCGTCGCCACGATATCTGGTCCAATAAACCCGAAAAGTGAATTCAAATTTCCAAAAATTTTCCAAAGAAAGTAGTTAAAATTGGTTGAGTCGACCAAAAATTAGTGTCAAATTATAGATAATCTTCCGCTAGTTACGATTTCGAAATCGCTGCCACGATATCTGGTCCAATAAACACGAAAAGGGTATTCAAAATTTCCCAAAATTTTCCAAAAAAAGTGGTAAAAATCGGTTTAATCGACCGAAAATTGGTGTCAAATTGTAGATAATCTTCCGCTAGTTATGCGAAATGTCCCGATATCTGATCCAATAAAGACGAAAATTGAATTCAAACTTTCCAAAAATTTTCCAAAAAAGTGGTTAAAGTTGGTTTTATCGACCGAGAATTGGTGTCAAATTGTAGATAATCTTCCGCTAGTTACGACTCGAAATCGCCGCCACGATATCTGGTCCAATAAACCCGAAAAGTGAATTCAAAATTTCCAAAAATTTTCCAAAAGGGTGGTTAAAATTGGTTTATTCTACAGAAAATTGGTGTCAAATTATAGATAATCTTCCGCTTGTTACGATACTGAACTCACCGTCACGATATCTTATCGAATAAACACGGAAAGTGAATTCAAAATTTCCAAACATTTTTCAAAAAAGTGGTTAAAATTGGTTTAATCGACCGAAAATTGGTGTCAAATTGTAGATAATCTTCCGCTTGCTACGATACTGAAATCACCGTCACGATATCTGATCCAATAAACACGAAAAGTGAATTCAAAATTTCCAAAATTTTTCCGAAAAAGTGGTTTATAGGTTGATCGACCGAAAATTGGTGTCAAATTGTAGATAATCTTCCGCTAGTTACGATTTTGATTTCGCCGCCACGATATCCATAAATCTAATGTTCGAAAGAACGAAATTTCCAAAAATTAAAAATTTGGAAATCGGGATTTCGAAAAATCCAATAATCGAAATAGAAAAAACAAAATATCGAAAGTCGAAAATCTAAACGTCAGAAATAGAAAACTTGAAAAATCCAGAAATCAAAATAAAAAAATTTTAAATTCTCTATACCTACGAAACATGGAAAATTAAAAAAATTAAAAATCGAAAATTTGATGAATCGAATGTTCGAAAAATCGAAAATCAAGAAATTCTTAGTATATAACCTTAAAACTTTCATGATTTCAGAGCAATAGGTTTTGCAGTTTCAAAGTTAAATTGTAAAATGTTATACAACTTGAATTTTTTACCCAAAAATCTGTACTTCTATAGTAAAAACTCAACACGGATTCATGAATCACACACGTAGGAGTATGTAATTCTGTAAAATTTAAGGAAAATTCGGCAAAATTTGAAAAATGTTGTTATACAATTTTGATTTTTTTTTTCAAAAATCTGGATGTCTAGAATAGAATTTCCACACAAATTCATAAACCACAAATGTTGGATATCTTATTTTACAAAATTTAAATAACATTTACATGCTAATGTCAATTTTGGAGATGTTGGCAAGAATGATAAGCCAAATTTTGGTTGGCGTCTTAACATCTGCACCATAAGCTTAATACACATATCAATTTTAACACCAATCGGCCAATAGTTTCGGAGATTATTATCTGTTTAATAAGGTCAAAATCCGGATCGTTCAATTTGGTTTATAGACACAATTTAGACACCGTTTCATTGGAAACGAACTCAACCACAAATACAGAAGATATAGAAGACTTCATTGTGGTGGATCGAGAGATTCTAAAGGTGTCATTGGCAAAAAAATAAAAATTTTGAAAATTTGATAGATTTGCAAATGAAGATAGAATGTTTGGTAGAACAGGTCTGAAAGTCATTTTCTGACGAAGACACTTCTAAGAAGAAGGATAGAAGTTGAAAATTAAAGAACAACAACTTGGAGGAGTTGATGCAGAGTTACCGAATTGAACGCAAGTCGAAATTTGGCACAACAATGTTAAAAGAAGACGAAGATAAGCAAAAATGGAGTATGAAAAATAAAAGACGCTTTGGAAGGGATGAAAGACGAAAAATAAGTAGTTGGCATTCTGGGAAGTTATGATTTCGACAGAGCACCATACGGTGAATTAGAACTTACTCTAAGACAAATAACGAGAATTATGGGGTTAACGCAAGTCAGATTGTTCGTGAACCCAATGAATCGAGACAGAATCGAGGGAGTCGACGTGAGTTACGAAACGTACGTTCCCACGAACAATCTAACAGCCAAGGAAAAAATGCAAATATTTCTTGGCTCCTTTGTGGTACGTGTAAGCTTTTTTTGAAATTGGGGCAGGTCGTTTGTTTTTGGAGGCGGCGTCGTTGCCTGCATCGCGCTTGTAAATCTTCCTCGAAAGCGGCGCTCGTCGCCGACCCGACCTCCGCTGCAGTCTTGCTTCGGGCACGTAATGGCCACTCTTCCTCCAGCCCAGGCCGACCGCCGCCGGGGAAATATCGTCGCAAACAATGCCCAAATATCAGTCGCCGTTCGCGTTCATTTTATTGTTTATCCTGGGTTCATTACTTCGTTGCGCGGCCCCGTCGTAAATTCTTGAATTGTTTATGGGCTTTTATCACGATTTAGCGACTGATTCTGGAGCTTTATTTCATTAATAATTCAAGACGAATTTCGGTTGAGGTCTTTAATTTTATTTGTTGGTCTAGGTTTGGCCTCCTCGGATGAAATCCTTTTAGGGCGAACTCCCGTCCGGCTGAAATATTGCACGGACGTGCATTATACAGCGAGTATTGTAGTTGAAAATAATATATTTTGTATTTATCCCGGCGTCTGGTTGTCAACAACAGTGATCATTCATTGTAGTGAGACAGTTTTTTAGCAGCCGTTCGCGACAGAGATATTGTTTGAGAAAAATATGGGGCTTTTAGGGGAACATAGCTCTCGGAGAAAGCGCTTCATGTATCAATATCTGTCATCTTGCATTTCGGCGCCTTAGTTTGCACCAGCGCATTCTACAAGGCGATGCATAAGATTTGCACGACTAATGAGGATCCGTATTTCCAGAACGGGTGGGTGGCGCGTTCTTCCACATAATAAATTTGTTATGTCGTTTCGAAGCGAGGGGATCGGAAAACACGTAATTGTTGGATGTGACGAGTGAGAACTGAGTTGGATTCGTCAGAGGAGCAGTCATAAATTTTCAGGGATATTACATTTTTCGAGTGGCAGGAACAACGAATTTAATCGGACGAATCTAAGCAAAAAGGGCTGCAACTAGATGGAGCAAGGCGGAGGAATTTTTAGCGATGAACAAAATAAGAGTTATGTATTGAACAAATCGACGTCTAACATTTATAGAACACTCGGCTCTTTCAGCTAAACTGTAAAATTGTCACTGGTTTTGTGAAAAAACAACCGCTTGAATATGATGTGCCGCCAGTGGCGGTATTAATTTATAGAAAATGAATAAATCAGCATACGTTAAACGACATCAACCACAACAATTTTGATGATATTTATGCAGTATGTGACCGTTTATTATTTAATTCATTATTGATTCATGGCATCTATTTTCTACATTGTGTCATGTTTTATTTTGATGCTTGAAGGTAGATATGCAAACAAATTATTCAATAATTGCAATTTAAATGCATTTAAATTCATTGCGCTTTGTTGCAGCAATATTTTATTTTGTCTTAGTGAAACTAAATCGTACGACTTTTGCTTTTCTTGTTTAAATTTTCGCTTTTTTTAGAACTGACCGGTGACTGATCCCGAAAAATAAAACCCGATTGTAATTGCATACATAATTAAATGCGTTTGATTGGAAGGTAGTATTGAGGCAAATCAGAATTTATGTAGAGTGGCATCAATTTACCAAATGAATACAGTGTGTAGGTGAATTAGGGTATTGTTTTGATTTTTATCTCCACTCAAATTATTCATCCGGTATTGACTTGTTATTTTTAGGGACTTAAATTCGTCCAAATTTGCAGCAGCATTTATAGCAAATACTTTCCAAATTGGTTGTAACCTAAAGCACACATCTTAGTAAATATTGATTATTATTATCACCTTACAGTGATTATGGTTTTGAACCACTTGTACAAATGGCCCTTCTGTCTTTGTTGATTCCGTCAAAAATCCTTCTCTTCTTTGATGAATTTTCTATTTGTATATTAAGACAAGGTTTATAAAATTAATCAAGTCAAATAAAAAAAAGTCAGTTTGAGTCAGATCAGGCCAGTGAAGGCTAAGGTTATACATATTATGCAATTAACAAACTAAGACATAAAAAGAAACCTCTAAGAAAATAGAGGGCGGGTGGGCGGGGCTAGTACGTGCTTATAAAAGACTCTGCAGAAAAAGTCCAACTAAGCCCCGCCCACCCACCCGTTCTCTCATTTTTTCTCCTAAAATAATTAGAAATAAATCTTAACGTAAATAGTATAACAAAAAAATACTGTTAAGCTCTTTTCTGCTTTTTTAATAGCCCCATTCTCATTCTACAGAAAAACATATAATGAACTCGCCCACCCACCCCGCCTCCATTTCAGTGATTCATTTTATCTGGTCTGCTAGAAAGTGGATCCCATACTGAACAGAAGTAAAATTAGTCCTTAAAATAAAAAGAACGTTGGTAGGTGGGCGGGGTTAGTACTTGCAAAGATAAGACTGACGCTGATAAATGACGTACCTCTAAAAATATAGAGGGCGGGTGGGCGGGGCTAGTACTTGCTAAGATAAAACTGAACAATGTTAAGAGTAGTCACTAGAATGAAGAGGAGGCGCGGACGGATGGGGCTATTGCTTGCTTATAAAAGACTCTACAGGAAAAGTCAAACTTAGCCCCGCCCACCCACCCGTTCTCTAATTTTGTCTTCTAAAATTAAAGATAAATCTTAAAGTAACTAGTATAATAAAAAAAATCGGTTAACCTTTTTTCTCCTTTTTAACAGCCCCATACTCATTCTACAGAAGAACATATAATTAACCCCGCCCACCCACCCGCTTCCATCTCAGTGATTCATTTTATCTGGTCTGATAAAAAGTGGATACCATACTGAACAGAAGTAACATTAGTCCTTAGAATAAGAACATCGTGGGTAGGTGGGCGGGGTTAGTATTTGGTAAGATAAGACTGATGTTGGCAAATGACGTACCTTCTAAGAATATAGAAGGTGGGTGGGCGGGGCTAATAGTTGCTAAGATAAAACTGAACAATATGAAGAGTAATCACTACAATGAAGAGGAGACGCGAACGTGTGGGGCTATTGCTTGCTTATAAAAGATTCTGGAGCAAAAGTCAATCTTAGCCCCGCCCACCCACCCGTTCTCTCATTTTGTCTTCTAAAATTAGAAATAAATCTTAAAGTAAATAGAATAACAACAAAAATCGGTTATAACTTTTGTCTCCTTTTTTAATAGCCCCACACTCATTCTACAGAACATATAATTAATCCCGCCCACCCACCCGGCTTCCATTTCAGGTATTTATTTTATTTGGTCTGCTAGAAAGTGGATCCCATATTGAATAGAAGTAAAATTACTCCTTAGAATACTAAGAGCGTGGATAAGTGGGCGGGGTTAGTACTTACTAAGATAACACTGACACTGGCAAATGAGGTACTCTTTAAAAATATAGAGGGCGGGTGGGCGGGGCTAGTCCTTGCTAAGATGAAACTGAACAATATTAAGAGTAGTCACTAGAATGAAGAGGAGGCGCTGATGGGTAGGGCTATTACCTGCTTATAAAAGACTCCGCAGGAAAGATCAAACTTAGCCCCACACACCTACCCGTTTCCTAATTTTGTCTTCTAAAATTAAAAATAAATCTTAAAGTAAATAGTATAACAACAAAAATCGGTTAAACTTTTGTCTCCTTTTTTAATACCCCCACCCTCATTTTACAGAACATATAATAAACTCCGCCTACCCACCCCGCTTCCATTTCAGTGATTCATTTTACTTGGTCTGTTAGAGAGTGGATCCCATACAGAAAAATTAGTCCTTAGAATAACAAGAACGTGGGTAAGTGGGCGGGGTTAGTACTTGCCAAGATAAGACTGTTGTTGGCAAATCACGTACGCTCTAAGAATATAGAGGGTGGGTGGGTGGGGCTAGTACTTGCTAAGATAAAACTGAACAATATTAAGAGTAGTCACTAGAATGAAGAGGAGGCGCGGACGAATGGGGCTATTGCTTACTTATAAAAGACTCTGCAGAAAAAGTCATACTTAGCCCCGCCCACCCACCCGTTCTCTCATTTTGTCTTCTAAAATTAGAAATAAGTCGTATAGTAAATAGTATAAGAAAAAATACGGTTAACCTTTTTTCGCGTTTTTAACAGCGCCACCCTCATTATACAGAAAAACATATAATTAACCCCGCCCACACACCCCGCCTCCATTTCAGTGATTCATTTTGTCTGGTCTGCTAGAAAGTGGATCCCATACTGAAAATTAGTCCTTAGAATAAGAAAAACGTTGGTAGGTGGGCAGGGTTAGTACTTGCTAAGATAAGATTGATCTTGGCAGATGACGTACCCTCTAAAAATATAGAGGGCGGGTGGGCGGGGCTAGTACTTGCTAAGATAAAACTGAACAATATTAAGAGTAGTCACTAGAATGAAGAGGAGGCGCGTACGGATGGGGCTATTTCTTGCTTATAAAAGACTTTGCAGGAAAAGTCAAACTTAGTCCCGCCCACCCACCAGTTCTCTTATGTTGTCTTCTAAAATTAGAAATAAATCTTAAACAGTATAACAAAAAAAAATCGGTTAACCTTTTTTCTCCTTTTTCAACAGCTCCACCCTCATTCTATAGAAGAACATATAAATTAACCCCGCCCACCCACCCCGCTTCCATTTCAGTTATTCATTTTATCTGGTCTGCTAGAAAGTGGATCCCATACTGAATAGAAGTAAAATTAGTCTTTAGAATAAGAAGACCGTGGGTAGTTGAGCGGGGTTAGTACTTGGTAAGATAAGACTGATTTTGGCAAATGACGTACCTTCTAAGAATACAGAGGGTGGGTGGGCGGGGCTAGTACTTGCTAGGGTAAAACTGAACAATGTTAAGAGTAGTCACTAGAATGAAGAGGAGGCCCAGATGGATGGGGCTTTTACTTGCCTATAAAAGACTCTACAAGAAAAGTCAAACTTAGCCCCGCCCACCCACCCATTCTCTCGCTTTGACTTCTAAAATTAGAAATAAATCTTAAAGTAAATTGTATAACAAAAAAAAATCGGTCAACCTTTTTTCTCTTTTTTTAACAGCCCCACCCTCATTCTATAGAAGAAAATATAATTAACCCCGCCCGCCCACCCCACTTCCATTTCATTTATTTATTTTATCTGGTCTGCTAGAAAGTGGATCCCATACTGAATAGAAGTAAAATGTCCTTGGAATAAGAAGAACGTGGGTAGGTGGGAGGGGTTAGTACTTGCTAAGAAAAGACTGATGTTGGCAAATAACTTACCCTGTAAGTATATAGAGGGTGGGTGGGCGGGGCTAGTCCTTGCTAAGATAAAACTGAACAATGTTAAGAGTAGTCACGAGAACGAAGAGGAGGCGCGGACGGATGGGGCTATTGCTTGCTTACAAAAGACTCTGCAGGAAAAGTCAAACTTAGCCCCGCCCACCCACCCGTTCTCTCATTTTGTCTTCTAAAATTAGAAATAAATCTTAAAGTAAATAGTATAACAAAAAAAATACGATTAATCTTTTTTCTTCTTTTTAACAGCCCCACCCTCATTCTACAAAAGAACATATAATTATTCCCGCCCACCCACCTCGCCTCCATTTCAGTGATTCATTTTATCTGGTCTGCTAGAAAATGGATCCCATACTGAACAGAAGTAAAATTAGTCCTTAGAATAAGAAGAACGTTGGTAGATGGGCGGGGTTAGTACTTGCCAAGATAAGATTGATCTTGGCAGATGACGTACCCTCTAAAAATATAAGGGGCGGGTGGGCGGGGCTAGTACTTGCTAAGATAAAACTGAACAATATTAAGAGTAGTCACTAGAATGAAGAGGAGGCGCTGATGGGCGGGGCTATTACCTGCTTATAAAAGACTCTGCAGGAAAAGTCAAACTTAGCCTCGCCTACCCACCCGTTCTCTCATTTTGTCTTCTAAAATTAGAAATAAATCTTAAAGTAAATAGTATAACAAAAAAATCGGTTAACCTTTTTTCTCCTTTTTTAACAGCCCCACCCTCATTCTACAGAAGAATATATAATTAACGCCGCCCACACACCCCGCCATCATTTCAGTGATTCATTTTGTCTGGTCTGCCAGAACTTGGATCCCATACTGAACAGAAGTAAAATTAATACTTGGAATAAGAAGAGCGTGGGTAGGTGGGCGGAGTTAGTACTTGCTAAGATAAGACTGATGTGCAAATAATGTACCCTGTAAGAATATAGAGGGTGGGTGGGCGGGACTAGTACTTGCTAAGATAAAACTGGACAATATTAACAGTAGTCACTAGAATGAAGAGGAGGCGCGAATGGGTGGGGCTATTGCTTGCTTATAAAAGACTCTGAAGGAAAAAGTTCAAACTAGCACCGCCCGCCCACCCGTTGTATCATTTGTTTTTCTAAATTAGGAATAAATCTTAAAGTAAATAGAATAACAAAAAAAAACGATTAACCTTTTTTTCGCCTTTTTTAACAGCCCCACCCTCATTCTACAGAAGAACATATAATTAAACTCGCCCACCCACCCCGCCTCCATTTCAGTGATTAATTTTGTATGATCTGCTGGAAAGTGGATCCCATACTGAACAAAAGTAAAATTAGTCCTTAGAATAAGAAGAGCTTGGATAGGTGGGCGGGGTTAATACTTGATAAGACTGATGTTGGCAAATCACGTACGCTCTAAGAATAGAGAGAGTGGGTGGGCGGGGCTAGTACTTGCTAAGATAAAACTGGACAATATTCCAAGTAGTCACTAGAATGAAGAGGAGGCGCGGACGGATGGGGCTATTGCTTGCTTATAAAACACTCTTCTGGAAAAGTCAAACTTAGCCCCGCCCACCCACCCGTTCTCTCATTTTGTCTTCTAAAGTTAGAAATAAATCTTAAAGTAAATAGTATAACAAAAAAAATCGGTTAACCTTTTTTAAATTTTTTTAACAGCCCCACTCTCATTCTACAGAAGAACATATAATTAATCCCGCCCATCCCCTCCTCCATTTTAGTTATTTATTTTATCTGGTCGACTAGAAAGTGGATCCAATACTGAACAGAAATAAAATTAGTCTTTAAAATAAGAAGAGCGTGCTAAGATAAGACTGATTTTCGCAAATAAGACCCTTTAAGAAAATAGAGGGCGGGTGGGCGGTCCTAGTATTTGATAAGATAAGACTGATTTTGGCTAAGGACCTAGTCTCTAAGAAAAAAAAGGGCTAAGATAAGACTGAACAACATAAAGAGTAGTTACTAGAATGAAAAGGGGGTGGATGGGCGGGAGACTCTGCAGGAAAAAGTCAACTCTAAATCAAAATGTTTTCAACTCTTTCAAAAAGAAACACCATTAAACTCATTAAACAAAAACTGCTTAGGTGGACCATAGAAATATATTTAGAAACATGGTTTCATTTTATTTTGTTACCATTTTACCATATGATTCATTCTATTCACTAGTCAACTAAGGAGGGTAAGGTTAAGTCGTCAATTGGCTTTTATCTTGGCCAGTGCCACTTCGGGTCTTCAAATCTTATAAAATTGTGTCATTCTTTCTTAATAATGAATTTATAGCTTATTATCAAATTTTCAAATTCTTAAGCGCTTTGATTTTTGGCAGATTTTCTAAATCCATTAAAAACTTGTCTTAGATTTTTTATTTGACGGTAGAACTTTTCTAAAAAATCAAAGTGGTGTTTGAACTAAGTGTTCCAGAATTTTTCTTCTTCAGCTTCAATCCTGTATTGAAGTTAAAATTAAAAGTTCAAACACAGCTACAGTAGTAAAAAAAAATCAATTCACATCCTCTACAAAAGAATTAAAACATTATCTAACGGGTGCTTTTAAAACGGAATAAAAGTCAAAATCATTGTACAATAGCTATTTGTGCAATAAGATAGGAAAAGTGACATTTTTCCACATTCTAGACATGAGATTTTTGATCGAGACGAAGTCGAGATCAAAAACATGTCGTGAATGTGGAAAGACACTTTTCCTATCAAACTGCACACAAGATTTTGTAAAATTAGGTAAAAAACTCTTCATTATAAATTTAATTGAATAACAAAGTATCAAGTACCTTTTAATGCAATAAATTTGTTGTCATGGAAAATACAAACAAACAACGCAACATTTTACAATTTTTCAACGTTTGAAGTGTTTTGGGTGTTTCTTGAGGTAAAAATGTTGGAAGATGATGTTTCATCAGTATCTTTTGATGTTGAAGAGTCAGCCACACTGGCAAGTAATTCACTATTGGCCGAGAAATCAAAAAAAAAATATAAAAAGGCGTACAAGGAATTTGAGAAGTGGTGTTTGATATTGTTTTGTTTTACTTTTCCGCTCTAGTTAGGAAAAATTTCACTTTTCCTAACCCAAATGAATGTGGAAAACTTGAACAATTAACGACCGAATTTTACAAAAAATATTTAACTTCTCTTTGATGATAAATTTGAACGTCGAAACAATGAAACAAATGTAAAAACGCGTCAGTCAGGGACACAACTTCTTTACCGTCTAGACTCTTGTTAGTTTTGACACAACAAAGGGTTTCCGACTAACCTGCTCTGAAATATTTCAAACGTGGAGAAAAGAAAATCCAACAACTACATCAACAAACGAGCTTTGCCAAATAACTATATAAATTTGACTGAAAACATTTCACACCGTACGACTTTGCGTAAAGTAATCAAGAGAAATCCAACCCTTTTATTATCAACTACCATATCCTCTTTCATCTGCCTACACTTGTCAAGATCCATCGAGGCAAAATAAACTCACCAGAGGTGTTATTTTATTCTTCCTATCTAACAGCATCAAAGGATTAGCAGCAAACCCTCTTGATACACCTACATTAGCTGATTGCTCTGTCCTACTTTAGGACTTATGAGAATCTACCCCATTACAAATATTTCCCAAGTGTTTCTCCATTGTCAAAGTCTCCTTTAAAAAAAAACTGCTCTCTATCAGTATGCAAACTCGAATAACAGCACACTAGCAAAACGGGGCTTTTATTAAGTAATTTGACATCAGACGAGTTGAATATTTTACTCCGAGAACACGACAAACGGCAACAGAGCATAACGAGGAGCGAATCCACCTCCACATCCGGTTCTTGAACTGATAAAATTTGCACGAGGCCTCCTTAAAGGGACGACCCTACACATCGCATATGGCTGGTATTATGCCATATCAGCAAAAACATACATTGAGAGAAAAGCCGGCCAGATGACCGCTTCCGGCTACTAAATATATTATCAACGTCCTCTCGCCAACTCTTCTAATACGGCACGTCCCCGATATGATCAGTAATGGATTGATCCATGTTTTATACGCAAAAACATCCGAATCAATGGAGACATTTATAATTCAAACTTTAATAGCGTTTTGAGAGGCCTAAAAATAAACCGAGAGAACACCTTTCAAAAAGCACAAAAGGATAAGGGATCTATCTGATGGATTTGCAAGGACGTAGCCGCAGGCGGCAAATTCGAACGCGCCCCAGTTCCCGGATTATAAATTGAAGCTTTTAACCCCGAAGAAACTAGCTCTTCTACCGGAGCGAGAATTGCGCTCCAATCGGTTTCTAATTATCCCGCATTTCACGGTCTTGGCAGAAAGAGCATCGACGTCATTGTAGGTTTATAATAACGCCGACGTCACGACCAATCAGACGACGATAACCGCCAAATTCAAAAGTCGAACCGAAGAACACTTAAACTATCGACAGTGCCGAGTTAATGAAGGTGTTTTTTTCGCACGACCCGTTTAACTTAATCGAGGCGCCATCTGCGTCCGGAAGGCCCAACTTCCGTGTGTCCGCGGCAGGATTCTTGAGTTGCCTTCGCTGTCGCCACCCAGCCCCATCGATCCTGTTCGTCCTGCGTCCTTGGGGGAAAAACCGGCGGTCGCGCTTATTGACGTCACTGTCGTCCTACGCAACGTCTCGGAATTATCGCCGTTTCCAGTGTCCAATTCCGGATGCATTAATACGAAATTTACGGCCGGAGTCGTTCCGGCAGGCTTCGGGACAACGTTCGCTATCCTTATCGCAGTTTCAGGCACCATGCGCCAGCTTTCAGTCCGATCTTGCGTACGCCACTAGGCTTCTGCTATCGATTTCAGCAGGGTGCTGTCGGTGGCCATTTTACCGACTCTTGCGCCCGTCTTTTCCTCGAGTTGAGGCAGAAATACTGCCCGAAGACGACAGCAGTGCTCACACGATGTACTACAGTTCTTGAAAGTAGAAGAAGTCAGTTGTAGAGGTCCATCAAACACCGATAAGTAAGTAGATGTGTGCTTTTGGAGATGAACGCAGTTGGCCGGAGGCGAAGACGATAGCGTTGCTCGTTATTGACGGGGAGATTTAAATCTTGATTAATTGATGGCGAAAATGGTTGGAAATTTGTCAACGTATCGATTAATTAGCGCAAAAGTCGAGCTTTACTAAAAATAGAAGTCGGCGTCAACAATAATTTTATCGCGGTGTTAAAGTTAATATGGTTGTAATTTAAAGCAAATAATTGATAAAGCGCATCCTCCGAGTGAACCATTGTACTCGAGATCGTCCTTTGTAACCTTTTCGATTATTCGAATTATTGGAGCTAGTGTTAAATTAAAGGTCAAATCATCTGCGCGATGTCGGTTACTGCTCCTTTTACTCCCCAGTAGTGTCGTATTACTGAACGGTGATTTTATCGAGAAAGTGATTCCATGTCACGAGTTTTTACGACTCCGTAATCAACCCACTGGCTCTACAGTCTTAACCTACTTAAATTGAATACGTCAAAGTATGTGAAGCTTCTCCCCACAGTCCCTCGCAATAAATTCCTCCTTCCTTCTTGTCACCTTTAGAATGCCCATTTTATTGATCTCGCAATAATAATGTCACGTCCTGAGCATTCTTCTTTTTAAGTCAAGAGCAAAGGAAAGCTCTTATCTAAAACGGAAACGCCTTCGTTTTAATTAACACTCTTCCAGGAAATGTTCAACTCTACGCTAGTTAAACTAATTAAGCGCGAGGCTAAGACAGCAACGGAGTCCATACTTTCCGAGAGCACCGGTCCTGTTGCGCCCGAAAATGCACCCGTCGCCGTACCAGAGGTTGTCCAGAAGCAGGAATCCACCACCCCCGAAATCCGTAAGTTCGCAAACGCAACCCAGCTGCCACTCAAACTCTTCCGTAGTATCATCCAGCGCACCAGAATCCACCACACCGAAAGTTACCGTGATCGACCAAGCCCAGGAAGTCACCAAAATAGTAGCCCAAAAGACTGGAATGCAACCATGGATGGTCTACTCCATAGTGATCGGTACGCAACAACCACCTTGTCATTAAACCCAACCATCAAACATTGTCAATCGCCCTTGCCCTTCCTAGAGCAACAATCTTGCCGTCTCTTTCATTCTCTTCTTCTACCCATTCCAAAGCGTCTACTGCTTCTCATATTCCAACTTCTGCTTCATCGGCATCATCTTCTATATCGTGCCCCTTGTATCCGTCTATTCGGTAACTCTTGGATTTGTCCAAAAACTGGGAAAAGTTGATGCTACGAAAGACGAACAAACCTAATGCTTTGGCATCAACTCTTCCCAGTTTTTGTTAATTATTGTGTCAAAAATCAATCAGAAAGTCTCAATCTTTAAGGTTTCCGTTTCCAAAAAGGAATTTACGTAAAAGTCCTGTCGACATCCTTCTTTATTTCGTCAACTAGAATAATCTAGCTAGTCGATAATCACAACGGTCTCTGTTGTGGTCTTTTATTTGATGATACAAGTGTATTACACTCTCATGGTAATGTTCCTTTGGAATCTTCTTGCTTTGCTACTGGAGCTTCTATACCCGTTTCAATTTTCCATAGCAAACTCTTCTAGATCTTCTACTTTTGTGAGTCTGTGCGTCCACTGTTCCTTTGCTTCTCTTGGCTGTATCAACAGGGTGATGTTTTTGAATGGACTCTCCTCGTCCTTGATAGTAGAAGTATTTGGGTTTTCTTGCAGCTATCTGCTTGGTGATCCTCGGAATCTGCTTCTGCTGCATACGAAGATGCTGCCGAAAGTGGAGACCGAAGGACAAGAAGGGGAAAACGGTGGATTTGAAAGCGGTCCACTTGCTGGGGACGTCCTCCAAGGAGAAGGTGCAGCCCGACATGGACGAACTGACCGAGAATGCGGAAGAGCCGGACGAGGCGGAGAAACCAGAGGTGCAAAAGTTGGGGAAAATCCAGTACAAGGTTTGTGGTGACGATGGGTCGACTTTGGTTGATGTGGCGTTTGCAGCTCGAGTACGACTTCAATCAAAACAGTTTATCCGTCACAGTAATACAGGCCGAGGAATTACCAGCTCTTGACATGGGTGGCACTTCTGATCCGTACGTTAAAGTGTATCTGCTTCCAGACAAGAAGAAGAAGTTCGAGACCAAAGTCCACCGCAAGACCCTGAGTCCGGTGTTCAATGAAACGTTCGTCTTTAAGGTGGGTTGGCGGGTGGGTGAGTTGACGGGGTTGTGATGGTGATGTTGCAGAACATACCGTACGCCGACGCAATGAATAAGACCCTAGTGTTTGCGATTTTTGACTTCGACCGGTTCTCCAAGCACGACCAAATCGGTGAGGTGAAAGTTCCGCTTTGTCAGATTGATTTAGCCCAGACCATCGAGGAGTGGCGCGAATTGCAGAGTGTGGAAGGCGAAGGCGGTCAGGTGATATCATAATCAAATTATCTTGTGATAGTAATATAGTCCGGTCCTTGCTTCAATCGGATTTTTCACACCCAGTTCGGACCATTGGATGCTTGCACAAGTTACAGAAGACTTATAGCACTTTTTTGTACTGTTTCAAACTACATATTATTCAATACTTTTTTAAGCATCGATGCCCACAAGTCTATCGGTACACGGTGGAGCACACACACGGCGCGAACGCGGTCCGTGTACCCATAGAATTGTCTCTAAGGTTAAATGAAGCGAGCGGTAGCCTTTCTACCTCATTCTTAACTTTAGAATTGGGACCAGTAGTTACTGTCATGTTGAGATTTCTCTGCTAGTTTATACTTTATGGCAAAAAATGCGAAGCGTCGGAATGCCGACGCTGCCCTCAGGATCTGCCGACGGAAGCAAAGTTGATCGAGACTATAACCTCCAACTCAATGCAATGGACATGTATTGACGTAAATTGTTTTTTCTCTTTTCCCTAAATTTCTCTGCTCTGCTTTGGTTTGGCTGTGTATGGTTGTGCCGGCCGCGCATATGCATGATGCTTCCAAACAATCAATTTGTTCACGTAAGTATACTTCATCATATAATTAACCATCGGTAGACGAGATCGGGTTACGCCGCCCCCGCCACTTACCTCCAAAGGCGTCATCAGATCTCTCACCTACTGTTACACGATCTTTGCAGGAAAAAGCAAAAGGAATAAACCAGTCCACTTAATTACGTAACGACGTTTTTTTATTCAGTACTTGCTTCTTTCTGCTACTCACTTGTAGTTTATACATCTATAGTATTAAGTTGCCGCAAGGGCGTCCTGGCTGAATATAAGTACGAGCGAACAGGACGTCGTTGTTTCTTTTATTATATTCAATATGTTGCATCAAAACCGACAACGTTTTTTACAATTATATCAACTATTATTGTTACTACAGTATAGTTAAGAACGATGACGGGTCGCGTCCAAACCGTCGACGTTCCGGTGACGGTTTGGAGGCGGCCGCGATATTTGTGATGTAGATTTAACAATTTTGACTTTTCTCTTTGATTGCCCCACAAACTTTTACCTTTGTTCCTAAAATTCTGCATATGCATGACCCCTTTTGTTGGCATTTGCATCTGGCTGGTATCTGTTTTTTTGATAATCAAATGGTTTTAATGTTGTTTTCGAGTTAAATCAATGATTAAACTATTTTAGGTCTGCCGTGTAAAAATATCCGCATGCCAGCACCATAGTTAGTTCTAAAACGCACAGTACATTTTACCGTAAATTCTCTGTTTAGCTGTTTGTAATATTAACTGTTTTTAATGGAGACCCCGATGTCTGTCTACTTAAGGTATTTTACTCAACTATTTTCAAACATTTAAAAACATTTTTTCTTAGCGTACTTTTTACTTAGCCAAGTCAGAAACGATAGTTAGTCAATCCTGTACTGTGTTAGTTGACGAGTCAGTTAATCTAGTTAACGACAAGCTGGTTTGAGCTGGGTGTTTAGAAGAAGAATCTCTACACTACTTAGAAAACCGACCAAATGCAGACTCTAGATCACAACTCGCCTACACGATGCAAAATTTAGAACTACCAAGAGGACAGCTATCACCACCACTTCCGATAGCTGTCGGTTTTGGTTCCATCGCTTTTAGGCCAAACACACAACCGCTAAATGTTCCAGTTTTAGGTGTTGTAACCCCTTCTTGTCTTCCCCTAGCCCTGTCCGTTTTTCGACCGATGCCCCGAATAACACTTCTGTCAAGCTTGACCACACTATTCTCTGATTGCGCATGCGTTACAATGAAACCAACTTCTTTTACAAACCGTCTGTTTAAATGTTCTCTATATGTCGTGTTGTCACGTGACACTCGCCCCCTCCAAGTCCACGTAGATGAGACCCTCGAGAGCATCGCAGATGAATACTGTGATTGAGCTTGTGCCCAAGCGTGTTTAGTTCACTCTATCGACCGATATTACAGGAAAACAAGTTGGGAGACATTTGCTTCTCGTTACGATACGTACCGACAGCCGGAAAGCTCACCGTGGTTATCTTAGAGGCGAAGAACTTGAAGAAGATGGACGTTGGAGGACTGTCTGGTAAGCACACCATCACCCACACCAACGTTTTTACAAAATCGCGATTCTAGATCCGTACGTGAAGATCGCTCTGGTGCAGAACGGGAAGCGACTGAAGAAGAAGAAGACAAGCATTAAGAAGTGCACGCTGAATCCGTACTACAATGAGTCTTTCACGTTTGAAGTACCGTTCGAGCAGATACAGGTTGAAACGTCGGATTGAGGTTGTACAAGGTATAGCGGTGATGATTTTCAGAAAGTAAACTTGGTGGTGACCGTGGTGGACTACGACAGGATTGGTACCTCGGAACCGATAGGAAAGGTGGTACTGGGTTACAACGCCAGCGGAACGGAGCTCCGCCACTGGTCGGACATGCTAGCTTCACCACGTAGGCCGATCGCCCAGTGGCACACACTCAAGGACCCTGAAGACGAAAAGAAGGACTAAGAAGCTGATCGCTTACAACGCTGATTTATTCTAATATTAATAAGGTCGGTACCACCACACCGCTTCGGTACGTACGACTAAAGTCTGGTTGTAGGTTTACTCAGATATTGGTTCCCTAGCATGAGAAAACAATCTGCGTTACTAACTTATTTAAACGGAAACGGTTATTATAAGTGTATATTTGTAACATCATAGATGTCATTAACATATATTTTATAAATAACTATTTGAAGATGATACTAGATGTAACTCTATGGAGTAACCTGCTAGAACCTAGTTTCTCTGGTATACACAACAGAAATGATTTTCCAAAGGTTACTCGGCTTGCCTTCAACGAATTACTGGTTTCTGTACATAGATCGCCTTCTTCCAATCAGTCCTTTCGTTCGAAATTCATAATAGTTAACCGACAACATTACTGAATGGAAACCCAAACGCGGAAAAGATCGCCAATAAGTATTAGATGATTAGATCAGACAGACAATAGAAAAATTAATAGCTTTTAGAAATGTTACGACAATTCGTTGCATCATTTTGAAAGACCGGAGCACAATTTTTTTTATTTTGAACGCAATCCTCACAATGTGGCTCTTCTGACAATTGTAATGACGTAATTTTTGCCTATACTAAACATCTAAATGTGATTACAACGACAACAATTTCACATATTGTCGGGATTGCGTCGGCATTGAGGAAAATGCCGAGTTGGGAAGATGTAGATTAGGAATTCCGTTCCAAAATTTTGTTTCTGATGTGGTTGATCCTGCCCACAAGGACTAAAATATCATCAGACTGGATGTACTCGAGAAAATGATATTATTCTTCCTCTTTTCTTGTATATACCTATAAATAATGTTAACAATGTTGTGTAAAATAAAAAAGTATGTAAACAGACTTAGAGAAAATGTTACGGCCCCTTTTATGTATGTACCCTCCCAAACACCACTATATGGGCCCAAGTTATTTATTTAGTAAGAAATCAGCACACACCTAGTTCTTATGCCGAAATGACTTTTGGTAAAGCTGAAAAAGTGAGTGATCTCGTTCCGTTTATTGTTATCAGGTGACGAATACAACATGTAGTCCTGCACGAGCTTTATGGAGTGGCAATATTTTAGGAATGTAACTGTACGTGATCATAGTTTTAGTTAAACAAAGAAAATCTGTAAACGGCTTTCCTTATCTAGATATAGCATCATAGCACTTTATTATTATTACTTATTATTACATTGTATAGTTGATTTTTCAATGTTATTAAAGAACAATAAGTATGATAATATTATTATATTGTGAAATTAATAAAATGTGGCAACCTTGCTCTTGTTAAGTAGACAAAAAACAAACTAAATAAATCATATCACTCGTCCTGTTGACCTGTTTGTGTGTGTTTCATCCATCATCCATCACAGATCGTATCTTCGCTTTAAAGTTCTATACTTTTTCAGCATGTACAAAGCTTCCAACTCTTTTACTATATACTGGCCATGAGCGATCATGTTTTTGATTTTTTCTGGATCATTCTCATCTTTATTTTTCATGAATGCTCGGTGTAAACGTTTGCGGAAGAAATCATAACCGGATGGATAATCTTTCCCCAAGTGTAACAACTAAAAAATAAAAAAAAAATTAAAATGTCTTTCAACACAAGAAAGCAAACCTCTTTCTCGCTTATTTCTATCATTCATCTACGTACTTTGTTCATACATGGGTTTCCTTTTTTTTTAATAAATGTTTTTGGTATTACTTCACCACAATAAAAATAATTAACACAGTTTAGCTCAATATACTTTAATTAATAAAACACTGTACATGTAGTTTCCTCAAATTTTAATGAAAATTTTCTGAAATATTTCGCCGTTACGTGATAAATAATAAATCTTCAAGGATTTTACTGATAACTAAACATAAACAAGAAAACCGAAAACTAGGTGATTATAAATTTGTCCTAAATCTATTAAAACATCACGTGACGCGAACAGCTGGCCGGAAAACGCGGCAACGCCGCACCATCTTGAAACCAAATTAAAAAATAAACACTTACTGTTTTATAAAGCTGAACTACTTCTCGTCGGTACGACATTTAAAACGAAATTTTGTTACAAAATTGTTTAAACAACCTATAAACAACTGATAACAATCATTTGTACTTTAACCCGTTAGGTCATTTTTATGTTGGCAGTGGCAGCCCTGACTTTCCGTCACAAATTCCCTAAAGTGACACTTTCACTCACTAGTTTCACAACTTTCGCAACAACATAACCTAAACGTCATACCATCTGGTCTTGCGGACAAGCGCAAACTTTTGAATAAAAATGGAACAGAAAACCTCTGACGTGCATTTACGGGCTATGCTGAATAGTCCGGCCCGGTTTGCAACCCCCGTGCCGTCTGTTCCAACCCCGGATTGGTCCGCAAGTCCGGCAATTCTACCCTCGGTGAGTAAATCGCGCTTATATTTACAACCCCCAATGAATGCTTAATTGTAGCCACAGACCCCTGGTAAGAGTAACATGATTGTGGCAACCCCGGGTTCCGCCGCCGGAGAACCACTTACAAACATCACAATTCAGTAAGTAAATAATCAGTCTAAATGAGTCAAATAACTCTTTCATTGTAGAAACTGCGTCACCACTGTGGACCTTAACACACGACTCGATTTGGCCCTAATCAACGCTAGAACCAGAAACTCGGAGTACAACCCATCGCGGTTCCACGGACTAATTATGCGGTTACGGGACCCACGCACCACAGCCCTCATTTTCCAGACCGGCAAAATCGTGTGCACGGGGGCGAAAAGCGAGCACGACGCCCTTTTAGGGTCCAAGAAATTCGCCAGAATTATACAAAAACTAGGGTTTAATGTAAGTACCACAGTGTGTTTTCACCCTAATACAATATTTTTTTTCCAGATCAAGTTTGAAAATTTCAAAATTCAGAATTTGGTGGCGACGTGCGACCTCAGGTTTCCCATTAAATTGGAAAGTTTGAGTCTGCTGCATGGACAGTTCTGCAGCTACGAGCCTGAGCTTTTCCCAGGGATTATTTACAGGATGATCAAGCCGCATTTGTGTTTGCTGATTTTTGTTAACGGTAAAATTGTGTTCACGGGGTCCAAGTCGCGGGATGCTATTAAGGAATCTCTGGATAATATATATCCGATTTTGCGGAGTTTTAAGAAAAACTAAGTTGGAAGGGTGTCCAGCTTTTGTATTTATGTTTCTAATGTTTTTATTGTCTTTGTTTATTGTGGGAATGTATTGCGATTAAGGCACGAGATTTTCGTGGTTGAGCCATGTCTGCTGTATATTTTTCTTATTTTGCTTTACTTGCAATATGAGCCTATTTTTATTTTCATTGTTTATATAACTTATTTATTGTCGGAAAATACGAATAAAAAAATCAGATCGATATTGTATTTTATTTCATTCATGAGTTTACCAGTTTTTAGGAAAAAAGAAGCAACCTGCTGCAGCACGTGTTTTAAGGTTAAGTGAGGGATCATAGATGGCGCAGGCTGTGATGTCGCTGCATATTTGACACGTGTGCCATTTTGTTAGGGCAAAATTAGAGTATTACTAATTTATTCGACTATTGAAATTTGTACTCAAGGTCACGACCGTTTCTGTTTCAAAAACTTCATAGACAACCAGAAGTGTACGAAAATTTTTATCAAATTCTTGCAAAAACGAATCCCTAGCGACTCCAAAAATCTTTAAAATTATTTAAAAAATAAAACACTAAATGTTCCCTTGATTGTTTCAAATTATTTCAAAAACAATACTCCAGAGGACCTTGAAAATCTCAGAAATTCTTGAAAGCATCTTTTTTTACTTTCTGAACGTAAGCTAAGAAAGGAAGTATGGTAATCGAGTCTATCGGACGAATTGACACATTTTTGTTTTCTCGACGTTTCATGACCCCTACAGTACGTAAAAAAATGATCTCCGGTTTCCGTCTGAATCTCTGTCTCCCTGTCTGGTGTCTGTATCCATTTTTGTCAGAACACGTGTCTACGATTCTGCAGGATCGATTGTTGTCAAATTTTTTTATGTATATTAGAAATATATAAGGTACATGGTTAAATGCTAACCAAAATGTGGCTAATCATCCCCACCAGCAATTTGACCACGTCATCTCAATGAACCGTATTAGAAAATGATTTCTATATACACTCCTATACTTGTAGTATACGAATCGGCTTTCAGGTTCTTCCCTAAGCGTTCAAATTGTTACTGGCGGAAGATTATCAACAATTTAACACACATTTTCAGTGAATTGAGCCCATTTTAACCATTTTTTTGAAAAATTTTAGAAACTTTTGGAATAAAATTTTTCTTTAATTTGAATAGACGTCGTGAAGACGATTTCGGATTTGTAATTGACAAAATAGTTTCTCCAATTTGACACCAATTTTCAGTCGGTAGAACCAATTTTAACCATTTTTTTGGAAAATTTTTGAAAATTTGGGAATCAAATTTTGCCTTTATTTCAATAAATCTCGTGAAGGTCATTTACGATTTGTAACTGATGGAAGATTATCTACAATTTGACACCAATTTTCAGTCTATTGAACCAATTTCGACCATTATTTTGGAAACATTTTGGAAATTTGAATTCACTGTTGGTGTTTATTGGAGCAGACGGCGATTTCAGAATTGTAATTGGCGGAAAATTATCTACAATTTGAATCCAATTTTCAGTGGATTGAACCCATTTTAAACATTTTTTTTTTTTGGAAAATTTTGGAATTATATTTTACCGCAATTTCAATAGATGTCGGGAAGGCGATTTCGGTTTTGTAACTGGCGGAAGATTAGATACAATTTGACACCAATTTTCAGTTTATTGAATCAATTTTGACCAATTTTTGGAAAAATTTTGGAAATTTTAAGTCCACTTATGGTGCTTATTGGAATAGATATCGTGACGCCGATTTGAAAATTGTAATTGTCGGAAAATTATCTACAATTTAAAAACAATTTTTAGTCGATTGATTTTTTGGAAAATTTTTGAAAATTTTGGGTCCAGTTTTCGTATTTACTAGGGATGATAATTAGTTAATCCAAACTTATCCCCTTTAACCTTCCAAAAAAATGATGACTTCATCTCAAAATTTTGCCGAATGATTTCTACTAAATTAAGCAATATATTATACTAACTCCAAACTTGTAACATTATAGTTTTATAATTACTTATGCAAACTTAGCTTCTCAGGGATACCAATAAGTAATTTTTTAAATTACACCTGAACGTGCTCGCTGCGCTCGCATTCTTAATACGTCAGTTTCTTCGCTAAGCGTTCAAATTGTCACTGGCGGAAGATTATCTATAATTTGACACACATTTTCAGTGGATTGAGCCAATTTTAACCATTTTTTTGAAAACTTTTTAAAAATTTTGGAATCAAATTTTTCTTTAATTTGAATTGATGTCGTGAAGACGATTTCGGATTTGTAAGTGACAAAATAGTTTCTCCAATTTGACACCAATTTTCAGTCGGTTGAACCAATTTTGACCATTTTTTTTTGAAAAATTTTTGAAAATTTAGGAATTATGTTTAACCTTTATTTCAATAGATGTTGTGAAGGTGATTTACGATTTGTAACTGGCGGAAGATTATCTAGAATTTGACAGCAATTTTCGGTCGATTGAACCAATTTTAACCAGTTTTTTTTTGGAAAATTTTTGAAAATTTCGAATTCACTTTTCGTGTTTATTGAAACAGATGTCGTGATGGCAACTCCAGATCTGTATTTAGTGGAGAATTATCTACAACTTGACACCAATTTTCGGTCGATTGAAGCAATTTTAACCATTTTTTTTTAATTTTTTGAAAAGTTTGAATTCACTTTTCTTGTTTATTGCAACAGATATCGTAACGGGGATTCCAGATTTGTAATTAGCGAATGATTATCTACAATTTGACACCAACTTTCGGACGATTGAACCAATTTTAATCATTTTTTTGATAAATTTTTGAGAATTTTGAATTTATTTTTCCTGTTTATTGAAATAAATGTCGTTATAGCGATTTTACATTCGTAACTAAGGGAAGATTATATACAGTTTGACACCAATTTTCAATCGATTGAACCCATTTTAGCCACTTTTTTGGAAAATTTTTGGAAATTTCGTTATCACTTTTCGTTTTAATGGAACAGATATCGTGACAGCGATTTCAGATTTGTAATTGGCGGAAGATTATCCAAAATTTGACACCAACTTTGGGTCGATTGAACCAATTTTAATAATTCTTTTTTTGGAAAATTTTTGAAAATTTTTAATTCACTTTTCGTGTTTATTAGAACAGATGTCGTTACAACAGCGATTTTAGATTCGTAGCTGGGGGAAGTTTATATGTACACAGTTTGACACCAATTTTCAGTCGTTTGAACCCATTTTCGGCATTTTTTTGGAAAATTTTTGGAAAGTTTAATTTCACTTTTCGTGATTATTCGAACAAATAGCGTGACGGCAAATTTGAATTTGTAATTGGCGGAAGATTATCAATAATTTGACACCATTTTCCGGTCGACTGAACAAATTTTAACATTTTTTTTTTAATTTTTGAAACTTTTGAATTAACTATTCGTGTGTATTGGAACAGATACCTTGACGGCGATTTTAGATTTGTAACTGACGGTATTATTTAAAATTTAACACCAATTTTTGGTTGATTGAACAAATTATAACCATTTTTTTGGAAAATTTTTGAAAATTTTGAATTCACTTTTGGTGTTTATTGGAACAGATAACGTGACGGCGATTCAGGATTTGTAATTGGCGGAAGATTGTGTACAGTTTGACACCAATTTTCGGGCGAATGAACACATTTTAACCATTTTTTGGAAAGTTCTTAAAAATTTTGAATTCACTTTTCGTGTTTATTGGAATAGATATCGTGGCGGCTTTTTCCGATTTGTAATTGACGGAACTTTTTCATCAATTTGACACCAATTTTCGGTCGATGAAGCAATTTGAACTATTTTTTTTTTGGAAATTTTTTGAAAATTTTGAATTCGCTTTTCGTATTTATTGAAACAGATATCATGACGGCGCTTTCAGATTTGTAACTGACGGAAGATTATCTACAATTTAGCACCAATTTTCAGTGGATTAAGCCAATTTTGATCATTTTTTTGAAAAATTTTGAAAATGTTGGAATATTATTCTGACTTTTATTTCAATGGATGTCGTGAAGACAATTGCAGATTTGTAATTCGCGAAAGATTATCAACAATTTGAGACCAATTTTCGGTCGACTGCACAAATTTTAACCTTTGTTTTTTTGTAATTTTTGAAAAATTTGAATTCAATTTTCGTATTTATTGAACCAAATATCGTGACGACGATTTCAGATTTGTAACTGGCAGAAGATCATTCACAATTTAGCCCCAATTCTCGGTCGATTGAACTCATTTTAGCCATTTTTTTGGAAAATTTTTAGAAAATAATTTGAATTCGCTTTTGGTATTTATTGGAACAAATATCCTCACAATAATTTCAGAAATGTAACTTTCTGAAGGTTATCAACCATTTGACTCCAGTTTTCGGTCAATTGAACAAATTTTAACCATTTTTCCGGAAAACTTTAGAAAATTTTGAAATTCGTATTTATTGAACCAGATTTCTTGATGACGATTTCAGATTTGTAGCTGGCGGAAGATTATCTACAATTTAACATCTATTTTCAGTCAAATGAACCCATTTTAGCTATTTTTTTGGAAAATTTTTGTAAATTTTGATTTCACTTTTCGTATTTATTGAACCAGATTTCGTGACGGCGATTTCTAATTTGTAATTGGCGGAAGATTATCAACAATTTGACACCAATTTTCGGTCGATTGAACCAGGAATTTTAACCATTTTTTTGGGAAGTTTGTGAAAATTTTGGATATACATATCACCTTTATTTCAATGAATGAAGGCCATTTCAGATTTGTAACCGGTGGAAGATTATCTACAATTTGACATCAATTTTCGGTTAGTTGAACAAATTTTAACCATTTTTTGAAAAATCGAAAATCCAAAAAATTGCAAAATTACAAAATCGACAAATTACAAATCGAAAAATTAAAAAATTGACAGATCGGAAAAAATTGTAAAATCGAAAAACTGAAGAAAAGAAAAAACTGTAAATGGAAGGACTGAAGAAACAAAAAACTACAACATTGGAAAAATAAAAATCAAGAAAGTTAAAAATCGAAAAAAATTAAAGAATCAAAAAATTGGAAAGAAGAAAAAATCAATCGAATCGAAAAATTGGAAAACTCAACAATTTTAAAACCGGAAAATTATGGAATCGTCAAAGTCGTAAAGTCGAAAAACATAACATTGAAACAATGAAAAGCTGAAAAATTAAATGTCCAGAAATTGAAAAATAAACTTTAATAAATGAAAACGTTTTAAAGTCGAATAATTGAAAAAGTGAAAATTTTTAAAAATTATGATTATAGACTATAGATATTTTAAAGCGAAAACTAGACAAATTCCAAAATTTAAATTAAAGAAATGAAAAATTGAAAAATCGAGAAACTGAGAAATCTAAAATTGAAAAAACGATAATTAAAAAATGTAAAAGTTGAAAAACCGAAAAATTACAAACCGAAAAATTTAAAAATTTTGCACTGAGGAAAGAAAAATTAAAAATCAAAACATTGAAAAACTGACAATTTGAAAAAACAACGGATATAAAAAACTGAAACAAAATATTGAAATAGAAAAAACAATTATGAAATCGGAGTATTGGAAAAACCAAAAATGTACAAATAGAGAAAATAAAAATCCGAAACGAAAAATTACAGAATCGAAAAATTGAAAAATTAAAAATTGAAAACTTATGAAATTTTAAGCAGAAAAACTGAAAACCATAAACTTGAAAATTCAAGCATCAGGTCACTGCTCTGAGTGTGAAGAAACGACTTCATAAATTCTTTAGACCGATTTTTTATATAATAGCTGGACAACAGCACGAATTACCATGTTTTCGTGGCAAATTGCCAATCAACAACAGGAAATGGCACATTTTCGCGATAATTTAACCCACCACGTATTGCCTTACCGAAAAGGTGGTGGAACTATACCCTGTATAAATAAATATTTGAAGTTTTCCTGATCAATAATACAACTGGTAACCTTTCAATATTACCCCGGGCACCGCATATTGCACGTGCGTAAAGTGAACTTGTTGTGGCGCAACAATCTATCGTTAAAAAAAAAACAACCACATTTTAAATTTTATTTCCGAGCTTTCCTGTGGAAAAAAATAGAAGTAAAGTCCTCATTTTACAATCTGTGGATTAACCCGTAACGGCTAACTCAGTTGCGGTAAAATTTTGAGCATTAGCGACACTACTCTGATCTAACCTTCATCTGACCTGAGTTACAATTAAAAAACGATCAAACTAATTAAGTCGTAAAATTGTGGCAAGAACTGTTTAGTTTATTATTAAATGATAGCGATTCCAGTATTTCTCCGCTATTACTCTTCTCTGCTAAATACCAGTCATGTCTATATTTAACATTAATTGATTTCTACAATAGCTTTAGAATCTCGCTGCATCCTTTGTTGTTCCCTGTTTACGTGCAATTAAATTCAACTATAACTCCCACAGTGACGTGTTCTAGCCACGCTTTGCTGCACACGCAAAAACAACTCCAACGAGAATATTTTTCCCTCTAGAATAATAATAATTGCGCTCATCTCCGCCGAAAATAACGACATCGATTCACTGCACTCAGCCCGAATTGAGTCCGAAAAACAATTTGATGCGGAAGTGGCCCTAATAGCGGTCCGCGATACATAATTCATGATCGTCTCACCAGTTTTGAATTTTATCTAGACAATAAAGCTTAGTGAATTGTTACAACAATGCCGCATAGAACAAGCTCGGCTCGTTCTTCCCTCGAATAAACTAACAATACAAAAGAACAAGCAAACAGAGCTGCGGAAAATCGGAGAAGCACTATCGACAACAGCCATTCTCTCGAAATTATTTTGTAGCCTCAGCGATGTTATTTTAGGTCTTCGTGGAGCGGCCAACTCGCATTCGGTGCCACTTCCGGCAATTGCCAACTCCGGCTTCCGCCCACAGTAATTATTGGAGTTACACAAGGCTGGAATTTTGAGTAAACTGCGTGAAATTCGGTTTGGCGAGATTAATTCGACGTGGGGGCGGAAAGCCCGCGGCGCTTTTAAAAATTGGTCGACGGTTAATTTTACAGAATTTTTCTCGCTCCTGAAGGACAAGTCTTTAATATGAAATTTAAAAAATCGAAAAACTAAAAATCAAAAAATTAGAAATCGAGAAATCGACAAATCTACAATTAAAAAAAGTTGGTCGAAGGTTATTTCGATAGAACTTCCCTCGCCCTTAAAGTGTAGCCCAACTTGAATATCATAAAAATTGTTTACGATTTTTGTTTTCTGATAACCTCTATAAAACAAGCTTTTTTGACAAGAATTTAATTTTTTTATGATAACCTTTATTTTAGTTTCGGTTTTTTATTTTCTTTATTTTTTTCAGTTATTCTATTTTCGATGTTTCGGTTTTGTAATTTTTTATTTTTCAATTTTAATTTTTTCAGTTTCTCGTTTCTCCAATTTTTCAATTTGCGATGTATCAATTTTTCATGTTTTTGTTTCTTCAGTTTTTAGATTTTGCAATTTTTCGATTTAAAATTTCAACTGTTAATTTTTCAGTTTTTCTATTCTTTAATTTTTCATTTCTTTCAATTTTAGATTTGCAATTTCTTGTTTCGGTTTATTATTTGCTTTATTTTTACAATTTTTTGTTTTTTAAATGTAATTTTTTACAATTTTTCGTTTCTACAATTTTTAAATGTGCAACTCTTCGAGTTTTCATTTTTAAATTTGACACTTTTTCGATTTTCCAACTTTTGGATGTTTCAATTTTTATTTGCAATTTCAGGAGTATTCAACTTTTCAATTTTTCAATGTTTCGGTTTTTCAATAATTTGATTTTATAATTTGTATTTTTTTTTCAATGTCAAATTTTTCAATTTTTTCAATTTTTGAATTTTTCAAATTGCAATTTTTCATTTGGGTTTTTCAATGTTCTGATTTTATAATTTTTCTTTTTTCATGTGAAATTTTTCAGTTTTCGGATTATTTTTGATTTGTTGTTTTTCTACTTTTCGTTTTAAATATGTGATAATATGTAATTGTAACTTTTGTATTGTTCTCTTTTCCAATTTCACGATTTTAGAATTTTCTCATTTTTCAATTACTGGATTTTGAAACTTTTTCATTTATTCGATTTTTCAGTTCCTCGATATTAGTTTTTCAATTTTCGACTACAGTTTTTTACGATTCTATAATTTTTAGATTTTACAATTTTTCGGTTTTCCAATTTTTCGATTCATTGATTTTTTTCGATCTTTAAGTTTTTCAATCTTTAAAATTTTTTGTTTTTCGGTGTCTCAATCCTTCGTTTCTTCAGTTCTTGCTTTCCGATTTTCCACTTTTTAATTTTGCAATTTCTGGTCTTCCCAATTTTTCGATTTTCAATTATTTTCGATTTTTTAGTATCTCAATTTTTAGTGTTTCGATCTTTCGAATTTTCAACTTTTTGAATAAAAAAATTAAATTGCAAAATTTTAACATTGAAAAATCAACAATGGAAAACGAAAAATTATAAAACCTGAAAGATTGAAGGAACGAAAAATTGAAAAATCGAAAGATTAAAAATTGAAAAACTGAAATAATCAAAAAAGGGCAAAGGTGTAGATTTTTCAGTATTCTGACTATTAATTGTGGGATTTTTCAAAATTTCGAATAAAAAAAATTACCATACAATCGAAAAATCTAAAGACAGAGAAAGCATAATCGAAAAATTGAAACCTCTAGAAATCAAAAGATCTTGAAATCGAGAAGCCCAAAAGTCGAATCATCGAAAATCGAAAAATTTTAAATTGAAACATTTGACTTAAAAAAATCGATATATCGAAATTTTGATAAACTGGAAAATCGAAAAACTGGAAATTGAAAAATTTAAAAATCATAAAATCTAAAAGCGCAAAAGTCATATCCGCTTTCATTTCTTCGATAACTACAATCGTTTTTACAAAATCGTCCTTTGAAATATTCAAAAATATGCAAAATACCCCAAGTTTCGACCAATTTTCAACAACATTTTCGAAATTTCACTAAATACATTTTCTTGTAGATTTCGGCCCGTAGAAGTCATATCCGCTCTCATTTCTTCGATAAATTAATTGGTTTTTCCAGAATCGTCCTTTGAAACATTCAAAAATATGCAAAATACCCCAAGTTTCGACCAATTTTCAACAAAATTTTCGAAATTTCACAAAATACATTTTCTTGTAGATTTCGGGCCGCAGAAGTCATATCCGCTTTCATTTCTTCGATAACTACATTGGTTTTTTCCAGAATCGTCCTTTGAAACATTCAAAAATATGCAAAATACTCCAATTTTCGACCAATTTTCAACAAAATTTTCGAAATTTCACTTAATACATTTTCTTGTAGATTTCGTGTTGCAGAAGTCATATCCGCTTTCATTTCTTCGATAATTCCAATGGTTTTTCCAGAATCGTCCTTTGAAACATTCAAAAAATTGCAAAATACCCCAATTTTCCACCAATTTTCAACAAAATTTTCGAAATTTCACAAAATACATTTTCTCGTAGATTTCGGGCCGCAGAAGTCATATCCAGTTTCATTTCTTCGATTACTCCATTGGTTTTTCCAGAATCGTCCTTTGAAACATTCAAAAATATGCAAAATACCCCAATTTTCGACCAATTTTCAACAAAATTTTCGAAATTTCACAAAATACATTTTCTTGTAGATCAAGAAATAGAAATATCTAAAATTTTAAAAAACGGAAAATTAAAATGTCGAAAAATTGAAGAATTGAAAAATTAAAAAATCAAGAAATCAAAACATCAAAAAATCAAAAAAATCTAAATATCGAAAATCCCAAAATTGAAAAATTCTAAAATTGAAACATCGAAAACTTGAGAAATAGATAAACTGAAAAATTGAGAAATCAAATAGTAGAAAAATTGAAAAATCGAAAACTTTTAAGAATCAAGAATGATTGAAGAATCGAAAAACTGAAATCGTGAAACTGAAATATCGAAAAATCGAAAAATCGAAAAATAAAAAATCGAGAAATCGAAAATTTGAAAAATGGAGAATTTGAAGTAATCCACAAATTGAAAAATCCTCAAACTAAAATGTCGATAAATTGAAGAATTCAAAAATTGAATCGAGAATTCAAAACATCGAAAAATCGAAAAATTGAAAAATCGAGAAATCGAAAATTCTAAAAATCGAGAATTTCAAGGATCGACAAATTAAAAAAATCCTCACACTAAAATATCGAAAAATTGAGAAATCGAAAAATCTACAATTAAAAAAAAACAAAAATTGAATCGAGAAATCAAAACATCAAAAAATCGAAAAATTGGAAAATTGGAATATTGAAAAATTATAAAATTTTAAGAATCGAAATGCTGAAATCGTAAAACTGAAACATCAGAAAATCGAGAAATCGAAAAATAAGAAATCGAGAAATTGAAAATTCGAAAAATGAAGGATTTGAAGTAATCGACAAAATGAAAAATCCTCAAACTAAAATGTCGAAAAATTGAAAAACCAAAAAATCTAAAAGAGAGAAGTCGAAAAATTGAAAGATAGAGATATCGAAACATTAAAAACGTAAAAAATCGAACATTTAAATATTCGAAAAATTGAAAATTCAAAGCTGAAGTACTAAAAAACCGAAAAATCGAGAAACCTAAATATCTAAAATTAAAAAAAAAAACGAAAAATTAAAATGTCCAAAAATTGAAGAATCGAAAAATTGAAAAATTAGAACATTGAAAATTCGAAAAATTTCAAGAACCGAAAAACTAAAATCAAGAAATCGGAAATTCGAAAAATCGAAAATTTGAAGAATCGACAAATTGAAAATTTCTCAAACTAAAAAATCAAAACATCAAAAAATCAAAATATTGAAAAATCGTAAAATTTTAAGAATCGAAAAACTGAAATATCGGAAAATCGAGAAATCGAAAAATAAAAAATCGAGAAATCGAAAAATCTAAAAATTAAGGAACTGAAAAACTAAAAATTCGAAAAATCGAGGAAAGGAAACATTGAAAATTAGGGAGGCGGAAAAACCATAAAATCGAATAGTCAAAAAATCGTAAAATCGAAAATTCTAAAACTTGAATCAATCAATCAATCAATCAATCAATCAATTTATTGTGCTTAAATGTACACACATTTTACACTCGTTAAAATACAGAGATAACATAAATGTCATTTACAATGTTTGATAGTAATAAGTCAAGAAAAGTTGTACAGAAGAAGAAAACATATAGAACATGATACACATTATTGCATGGATACATTGATGTCGTTCAGAAACTGATCATAGTTATAGTAGGCTTTGTTAATCAGAAAGTTTTTTACAACCTTCTTAAAATTAACTGTATCTAACTTTCTGATCGACTCAGGAAGTTTGTTGAAAAATTTGATACCCAAGTATTGAGTACTGTTCTGTGACGACTTTAAACGTATGTGTCTCAGACATAAGTTTTCCTTATGTCGTGTGTCGTATTCATGGTTGTCTTTGTGTTTGGAGTATGTGTTTATATTTAGTCTCAGATTGATCAAGCTGTTAAAAATGAATACGCAGGGCACCGTAAGAATTCGTAATTTTTGAAACATACGCTTACAATCATCTCTGTAGCCAAGACTTCCCACTATTCGGACTGCCCGTCTCTGTAATCTAAATATGTTAGTCATCATGCTTGAGTGACCCCATGCTAAGATACCATAACTTATATTACTATGGCATAATGCAAAATAAGCTACTTTTAATGTCTCTATCGGAAGCTTTCTACTTAGATTTCTCAACGCAAATATTCCTGTAGAAATTTTCTTAGCTAGGTTCTCACCGTGTGTATGAAACCTCATTTTTGTGTCTAGTGTTATCCCTAAAAAGTTTGTCTCTTTAACTATGTCTATAGGTAGTGGGCCGGTGTTTTTTAGAGTGAATGCGACTTTAAACCGTTTTATTTTTGTTTAGGGTTAGTTTATTTGTTGTAAACCAATGAGTTGCCTTCAATTCTGTTTCCTCATTGCGATTTAGGGCCTCTGCGAATGTAGCTTCATTAGTTAATAAGTTCGTGTCATCCGCAAATAGTACAGTTTTTGTGTTTAGAAAGAAGGGAAAATCGTTGATATAAATGAGAAATAATAATGGGCCCAGGACTGACCCTTGGGGCACTCCTAGTACCACTGGTAGCTTTTCCGATTCCCTGTTATTATGTCTTACTGACTGAAGCCTATTTACCAAGTAGGATGTTATCATGCTGCAAGCGAGAGGATGTAAATTGTAGCAGTATAACTTTCTTATTAGTTCTGAGTGGGAGACGCAATCGAAGGCTTTTGACAAGTCTAAAAAGCAACCGATGCTATATCTGCCGCGCTCTAGGCAATCTCCGATAAAACTTGTGAGATCAAGAATGGCTTTGGTTGTATCTCGACCTTTTCGGAAGCCGTACTGACTATTGGAGAGAACATTACCATCTTCAAGGAAGTTACTCAATTGGTCGTAAAGTATCCTTTCTAGAATCTTAGAGAAGACTGGTAGAAGTGAGATCGGTCTATAGTTAGTAGGGTCGTTTCTATTACCTTTTTTATGCACTGGTATCACTGCAGCGATTTTGAGACAGTCTGGGAATGTTGTGGTCCTTATGCATTCATTTATTAATCTAGTTATTGGTGAAATGATGGTGTCTTTCATAGATTTAATAATATTGACGCTTATGTTATAACAATCTTTTGAATTGCTATTTTTTAGTTTGCTAATGGTGTCTCTAACAGCTACACTGGAGACTTCTGAGAAATTAAAATATTTAGAATTATTACAGTGCATGTTGCAGTTCTTAATAATTAAGTCAATGGGATCTTGAGTAGATATAGGAAGTGTTTTTATTGAATTTGGCCCGATGTTAGTAAAGAACTTGTTGAAATCGTCATTTGAAATTTCACAGTTTGCCGCACTACCCATCAATGAATTTTTATTTCGGTTGTTATTTATTACTTGCCAAATTGCTTTACTTTTATTATTCGATTTATCTATAAAACTCTTGGTGTAGTTCACTTTTTTTATTTTAATTGTTTCTTGATAAAGGTGTCGACATTTATTTCTAGCCTTTCTAGTCACGTCCGTTTGAACAATTTTGTGAAACTCGTCAAGAAATGATAATTCTTCGCGTATTTTTCGCAATTCGTCATCAAACCACTTAATGTCCATTTTGCTATGGTTGGTTTGTTTCAGGGTTTTTTCTGGGAAGGCAAGATTCATGTTGTCGATAATTTCCTTTATAAACAATGTAAACTTAGTATTGATATCAAGGGTTTTATCGTCAACAAAGTACCAGTCAGCTTTACTTATATTGTCGTATAATTTGCACTTGCCTAGTTTAGTAATCGGGCGGCACTTATAAGTAACATGTTTGTTCTTAGCGTCAGATACAATTAATTTGAAGTCTATACCTAAATGATCAGACATTAGGCTATTGAACGGTTTTACACTATAGTTTAGAGTGTGAATGTTGGTAAAAATGTTATCAAGAGTATTATTGCCCCTGGTCGCGAATTTTACGATGGGATACAAGCCAAATTCAGTTAAGGTGTTACAAAGTTTTAGTTCTAGCATGCTATTAGTGTTGAAATGTATGTTAAAATCTCCACTTAGGATAACATTGTTTTTGACTACATCTATTGTATCCAGTACATCAACAATAATTTCACAAAACAGATTAAAATCACCAGATGGCGGCCGGTATATATTTATAACAATAAGTTTGCAAGAGTTGACTAGTGATGCTGAGATTTCACAATGATTTTCAATAGACATATTTTCCAGATTATGTAGAGTAGTATATTGTAAATTATGTGCTGCAAATAAGAGGGAACCTCCATAATTACTCAACTTACGGCAAAAACTGGATGCTACGTGCATATTTTCGATAGAAAGGTTGTCCACTTCCGCGTCGTTTAGCCAATGTTCGCAGATAGCCGCCAACGAGAAATTTCCCTGGTGTAACAGTAGTTCAAACTCTTGGAGTTTTGATCTAATTGATTGCGAATTAAGCACAAGGATTCTTAGCTCTTTAGTTGTTGTTGTCGGGGTGGGTGAAAAAACCTGTTAATTCGTGTTCCCTTAGGCCATATTTCAGATTTCATAACGGTTTCCAACTCCTCAAAGTCCAAAGTTAGTTTGAAACTGGAATAGAGGTCCGGATACTTTGAATTCAATTTTTCGATATCAAATTCGTTAAGATAGGATTTCAGATGTTCTTGCATCTGGTCTTTAGTTGTTTTAGGAGATAATCTGTATACGTGAATATAAGCTTTTTTTGAGATAGCTTCCAGACGTGTAGTTCCAGGAAGGGATCCAATAACTGTTGATTTGAGTTGTCGTTTTTTGATTTTGGTATCAATAATAGGCTGATCCTTTTTTTCGTCAGAGGCTTGCTTAACCTTAGATTTGTTCCAAGGAGTTGACTTAGGTTTGTTATTGTTGTTTGTTGTTATTAAGGTAGGTGGTTCCTTATCGTTGGTGTTTTTCTGAGCAGTGGCGTTTGTTTCTCTTTTTTTTTCGTTGTTCGGTTTCTCGTTACCTTTAATGATGTTTTTGCTTGTGGGACCTGTAGAGGCTGCCATGGAAAGTTGATTATTTAGTAGCTGTATTTGCTGTCTTAGTTCATCAATAATAATGTCCTTTTGTTTTATTATGTACGTAAAGATTCTGAGGTCCATACCCGTATTCGGTATATGAAAAATTGATATATTAAAAAATTAAAAAATTGGTAATCGAAATGTCAAAAAATCGTGAAATCAAAAATGGAAAAATCGAAAAATCAAAGAATTAAAAAATCGTAAAATTGAAGAATCAAAAAACTGAAAAATGCTGAAATTGAAAAAATCGTAAAATCAAACTCGAAAAATCGAAAATTTAAAAAATCAAAAATCTAAAAAATTATAACAACTAGAAATCGAGAAAGAAAAATGGCTGAAATGTCGCAAAATCGAAAAATCGAAAAGTCCTGATAGCCCAAAATCGAAAAATTGGAAAATCGAAAAATAGAGAAATCGAAACATCGAGAAATCGAAAAATCGAAAAATTAAAAACTGAAAACCTAAAACCGAGAATTCAAAAAATCGAAAAATTGAAGAACTGAAAAACCGAAAAATCGAGAAAACAAAACTTTGAAAATTCGAGAAACGGGAAAATTAAAAAATCGAGAAATCGAAATATTCAGAAATCGAAAAGTCAAATAAATATATAATCGAGAAATTGAGAAATCTAGAAATTGAACAATCGCAAAATTGAAGTATCAAATAAACTGAAAAATGCCAAAACTGAAATGCTGGAAAATTGGGAAATTGAAAAATTGAAAACTCGAACAATAAAAAATTGGAAAATCTAAACATCACAAATCTAGAAATCGAGAAATCGAAAGTCGAGAAGTGGAGAAATTGAAAAATCGAAATAGCGCAAAATCGAAAAATTAAAAAGTCACTAGAATCGACAACCGAAAACTGAAACATCGAAATGTCGAAAATTTGTGATACCGAAAAACCGAAAAATGGAAAAATTTAAAAACAGAAAAATCGAAAAACTACAATTTAAAAGCCGGAAAGCTGAAAACAGAGAAGTCGGAAAATCGGAAAATTGAAAAAACGGGAAATCGATTAATCGATAAATTGAAAAATCTAGAAATTAAAAAACTGAAAAACTGAAAATATGCAGAATTGAAGAATAAAAAAAACTGAAAAGTCTCAAAACTGAAAAAATCGTAAAATCAAAATCGAAAAATTGAAGAAACAGAAAACTGAAAAATCAGGAAATTGGAAAATCTCAAAACAGAAATGTTGAAAAATGGGGAAATCTAAACAATGAAAAATTGGAAAATCCAAAAATCTGGAAATTCGACAACCGAAAATTCGAAAACTTGTGAAATTGAAAAACTGAAAAACTTAAAAATCGAAAAACTCAAAAATCGAAAATTTTAAAAGCCACAAAATCGAAAAAACTAAAACTTAACATCTGAAAAACTGAAAAATCGAAAAATAAGGAAATAAAAAAATCGGAAAGCCGAAAAATTTAAACTGAAAGGACAAAAAAAATCGATTAATCGAGAAATTCAGAAATCTAGAAATTGAAAAATCACCAAATTGAAAAATCGCAAAACTAAAATCGAAAAATTGAGTAGGTAATCGAAAAATTGAAAATCGAGAAATTGAAAAATTAAAAAACTGAGAAATCGAAGAGCGGAAAAATCCAAAATTCTAAGAATTGAGAAAACAAAACATTTTCTACAATTTTCAAAAATATCTATATGTAGAGACATCGAAACATCAAAAACGTGAAAAATCAAACATTTAAAAACTCCAGAAAATGACAGTACTAAAAAACCGAAAAATCAAGAAATCGAAATATCTTAAAAAAAAACGAAAAATTGAATCGAGAAATCAAAACATCAAAGAATCGAAAAATTGAAACCTTGAAAAATCGTAAAATTTTAAGAATAAAAAAACTGAAATCGTTAAACTGAAACATCGAAAAATCGAAAAATAAAAAATCGAGAAACGGAAAATTCAAAAAATCGAGAATTTGAAAAATCCTCAAGGTAGAATAACAAAAAATTAAGAAATCGAAAAATCTAAAAACAAAAAGTCGAACAATTGAAAATTGAAAAGTGAGGCACTGAAAAACCGAAAAATAGAAATACTGACATATCTAAAATTAAAAAAACAGACGAAGAATTAAAACGTAGAAAAATTAAATCAAGAAATTAAATTAAAACATCAAAAAATCGAAAAATTGAAAAATCGAAATTTTGAAAAATCCCAAAATTGAAAAATGCAAAAACGGAAACATCGATAACAAAGAATCGATTTATATAGAAATTGAGGAAAGAAAAAATGAAAAATTTCGAAACCCAAAAATTGACTCGTCAATTTTTTGGAAGGGAATAACGGAATAAATTCTGCTTAACGTTTTACTATAATTACGACAACCTTAAAATATTTATAAGATTTCACAGCAATCGGTTTTGCAGTTTCAAAGTTTTGTTACAAAATATTGTTATACAGTTTTGATTAGCCAAATTTTAGTTACCGTTTAACCATCTACATGACATTCCTATTATACATACAAAATGTGACAGCAATCGGTCGAGTAGTTTCGGAGATTACTTATCTAATAAAAATGGATACAGACACCAGAGAGACAGACTGACAGACAGACGGAAACGAGAGACTACTTTTTTCGGACTCTAGAGGTCATGACACGTAAAAATACAAACATGTTTGGTTATTTTTATTTTCTGATAATAATACATAAATGAGCGTCAGGATCTATTCTGGGCCAAGCTGTATTAAATATCATTTTTGGTAATCGAGCCAAATGGCTAATTCCAGCACTCATCAGAGTGCTTGCGCTTTAAAAACTGTGTTTAATGAAAATTACGTCCAGTTTTTCTAATCTAATATCCCTTGAGTGACGCGTTTATGACAAGCTTGTAAAGCGGAGTCGTGGCGCTAATTGCGACCTCGTAATATTTTCGAGCAAAATGTGGATCGACGATGCATGTCCGAAGCTGCTTTAATTTAAAAACTCCGCTTGGAAAAAATTCAGAAACGTGTCCGCCCTACTTCGAGCCCTTTAATCGCCGCTTCAGCGCGGCAGGACAGAAAAGTGGGCAAGATCTGCAATGTGGGTCAACCGCACGCATTACCCTCTCGCGAAACAAGCTCGAATGCTTCGTGGAAGGCAAGAGATTAATGTCCAAACAGCGCCGCCAGGCAAATTACACAAATGGATTAGCTCGTGACAAACTCTTTTATTTCTCTTCCATTTTATGTCTGTCAACATCTTGCTTGAACCCCGGAATATGGGGAGTTTAAGGCGAAGGTCGTCCGGCGTTCGTGCAATTAAAATTTTCTCGATTAAAGGCAGGGAAAGGCCTTTGTTTGCGATAAACGTCAAAGACATAAAACTGGATGTGTCATGCGAACTTTTCCATGCATGCTTTTAGAAACGATAAGCTTTTCGACGTTCGCCACCGTCGGATAAACGAATTTCCAAGCAGTCTGTTACCAGGACAACGGTTTCGTCCTGGCGTCAACACTACATTCGAGCTTTGACGTCAAAACAACGAATCTCACTTATCTTGATGAGAGCACTACAAGAATTTTTTATTAATTATAGCGATGATGTGGTTGCGAGGGATCGAGATGAAATATGAGAGCTGGGGTTAACGAGGGTTTCGAGCTTTCTGATTTGTTAGTTTAAATCTGCAGTCAAGGCGAAGCTGTTAATGAGTAATTAAAGTCCGGACTTAAAAATAAAACAGCAGGTGAATTCTAAGCGGGTCAGGGTCGCAGATAACTCATTTTCTTGCTTTATCGTACTGTACAAAAGATGACTGTCGCCGAAAAAATCGACTCAAATAAGTCTATTTAATGAGGCGAGTTTTTGTCGCAAAAAATATGAATATGACTCCGAACCCATTACGTGTTATTGCTTGGCACAGAATTTAAAAGACGAAGCAGTAAATAACGATCACAGTCTTTCCATAAACGGAATTAACTTAAAGAGCTCGAATATAACCGATGACTAAGAAAAAAAACTCTGCCAGCACTGAATCATTCCAGAAAGTTTCAAACAGATTCACGATTAGTCGACTGCTCACTCTTAATTTGCGAGTTAGTAGCGCTTGCTGCAATGTTCAGCCGTACACCCACTATTGCAAAAACATAAAACGCAACAGAGCGTTGTGACGGACCGAGAGCTTTTTATTTCCGTTGTGAGGAAAACTGCTTTTAGCTTCCGCTGTGAGGAATAGATAAAGGGTCGATTTTCTGATGGATTATATTGTTGTTTTAGCTCTTGAAAGAGGCCAGTAATTTTATTGTCCGATTGAACGGCTTTAATCGCATTCTGTTTTATCTAAACATGATAATGTGTCACTATAAAGCCCCGGAACCGATAAATTGCGATTACATGCAGCAATTCATGTTTATTATTATTTTTTTTTTGATAAAAAAAAGGATTCTTGTCACAGAAATTGTAAAAGGCAATCCCGATTTTCTTCCGTGTGTGTTATTCCAGGTGCGCCTCTGATTGTTTGTTCCTGAAATTTTACCACAAAGAAATCATGCACCTAGCAAAATAGCTTGCGGTAAAAATTCCTGTTATCCTTGGATCAAAGCTACGCTTTTTTGAGTAAAAAAGTGCGCTAGAGTCCGCACGTGACCCAGATTAAAACACAAGCGCGTTTGCGGGTCATTTAATACCGAAATCCACAACATTTTGTTGTTTTTATTTTTATCAGATATTTCTCGTTTGTCCTGAATTAAAATTTCAGCTTACCGCAGTTACAAAGTAAATGTTGTGTATTATAGAACATCGCGTCGAGGGGATAAACTGGTGAAGCGAAAAATGGGGTTACACGGCGTCTTTAAGCGCTGATTGCTAACTAATTGGAATTGCTTTAGCTGTAATTTTCAGGGAGGCGGCAGCAGCGTTTCCAAGATTTCTCTTTGCGCTGCAATTATGGTAACCTGACTACATTTTCACCGTGGAAAACGACGTTGTGCAACTAGAATCGTGTTTCGTTCAATGCGCGACGTCGTTATGGTCGTGAAAAAGTGAATGTAACCTAAAGTTTGATGTAGAGCTACAGAAAACACAAAAAAGTGGAATTAAAAATCAAAAAACTTTGTCATATTTCTTACATTGTTTTCCGATGGTTGGTCTGAGCTTTTTCCACTATCTAACTTTCTAATTTGTCTTCCTTTTGTATCCGTTCTCTTCATTTGTTGTTTGTTTTCTTGTCGTTGACTGCTTTCCATGCTCTATCTGTATTTCTTAGATTGTCTATATCATCTATAGATAGTCATCTTTTAGTTGTTTATCTTCGTCGTCTGTCGTTCGCCTTTTGTCTGTCTGTCAATCTTCAGTACTTTTCTTTTGTCGCCTTTCGTTGTCTGCTTTTTGTTTCTATGTATCTTCCATTGCCTGTCTTCTATTATCTATCTCCGTCGTTTATTCGTCTACTTTGCCGTTGTTTGTCTCCCTTTCTCGTATTGTTTGCCTTTCGTGCATCGTCTCAGTTCCATCGTTTGTTTGTGTGTCTTTCTTCAGTCATCTGTCTTTCGTTGCCTTTCTTCCGTCGTCTTTCTTTGGCAGTTGGTCTGTCTAACTATCTTCAACCGACTCGACTGTCTCTAGTCTGAATCGGTCATTTGTCTTCCTTTCGTCATCTATCCCTTTCTATGTATCTTCCTTTTATATATTCCCTCATCTGTCCTCTATTTTTTCCGTCAGATGTCTTCCCTCTGTCTCTCTTTCTTCTACTATTTGTCTTCCATTCGTCATCACCAGTTCCATCGTTTGTTGCCTGTCTTTTTTCCTTCGTCTATCCTTCCTTTGTGGTTTATATTCCGTTGCTTGTCTTTCGTTGTTTATCTGTCTGTCTATCTTGATTTTTTCTTCTTTCTTGTCATCTTTTGTCGTTTGCTTTTGCATCTGTCTGCGTTCCGTCATTAGTTCTTTTATCGTCGTCTATCTACAGTAGACGCCGCTTAATATGATCACGGTTAATGTTATCAACCGCTTAGTGTGATCAAAATGGCTTGGAACGGGCCCACGCAATACCAATGCATTACAGTTTTTCCGTTTATTGTGATCGATATTTCGCTTATTGTGATCAATCTCGCAATTCTTCTACAAGTGGAAATTGCTTTTTAGGAGAAGCGAGACGACTGAAACTAGCATTGTGTTTTAATGAACATTCATTGCTCGCAAAAGGTACACTCGTTTATAGTACTCACTTTATAGACCCACAATCAGTAACAGACTTTAGTAATCAGTGCGTTTTCGTCTTTTGAATGAACGAATTTTTTTTGTTTTAAATTTGAGTAGTACTTATGTAAAAATGAGCACGTCAAAACGATGAGATCTCGGTTTATCAGCCTTTTCTTAACAAATTTCTAAAATAACCAAAGGAAATCAAGAGTTCTTTTCTCAGAATGATAACCATTATTAAAAATAAATTCTAATATTTATGTACCTTCATCTACCAGCATAATGAACACTGTCTTGTTCATGATTTTGCTTTGTTTCAAGTTTTACTGTCTCTGATGGTGGTTTTCGCTTATTGTTATCAGTCGGTTAGTGTGATCAATTTGTCCAAGTCCCAAAGTGATCACATTAAGCGGCGTCCACTGTATATGTTTCTTCCATCGTCTGTCTCCGTCGTTTGTGTTCCTGTCGCTACCTATCTTTCTTCTCTATTTTCCGTCTTTTGTATGTCCTTCTTCAATTACCTGTCATGTGTCATTTGTCTTCCTTTCGTAATCTTCCTCATGCCTTCCCTCATCTATCCGTCTGTATTTCTTTCGTGGCCCAAGTTTCCTCGATTGCTTTCATGTTGTCGTCTATCTCTCCCTCCCTCTCTCTCTCTCTCTGTTTCCCTTTATTTATTAGTCTGTCTTTCTTTTGTCGTTTGTCCTTCCGTCGTTTGTCTTTCGCCGTTTATCTTGCACAATTTGCCTTCCCCCATCTGTCTGTCTACTACAGCCGTTTGTGTCTTTTCTGTTGTCTTTCGTTGTCTGTTTTTCTAAATCTCTAAGTATTTGTTTTTCTGACTTTATGTACTTTCACCATTTGTCTTCCCTTCGTCGTCTCTCGTCTGTTATGTATCTTCATTTTGTAGTTTTTCTTTCTTCGTATGTCCTTCCGTATTTTTGGGTAGTCTGTTTTTCACCGACTGCTTTCTGTCATCTGTCTCTCTTTCTTCTATTCCTTCATCGTCTATTTACCTCCTGTCGTTTGCCTTTCGTCATCTAGCTATCTGCCTGTCCTCTATTGTTTGTCTTTCGTGCTCTATATTTTGCCGTTTATCTATCTTTGTCGTTCGTTGTATGTTTGTATTCATTTTGCGTTTTTCTGTTGTCTGCTTTTCTGCGTCTATCTGTCTTTCTTCCTTTATCTGTCTTCAATCATTTGTCTTTTCTAGTCATCTACATGACTTTCTTCTGTTATCTGTCTTCTATAGTTTCTCTTCCTTCCACATTTTCTTTTGTTTATGTGTATTTCTTCCATTACCTGTCCTTCGTCATTTATCTTTCTTTAATCATTTCTTTGTTCTCTCATCTATCCTTCTGAATTTCTTCCATCGTTTACTTCTCTTTCTTCTATTGTTTGTCTTTCTTTAGTCGTCTATGTTCCATCGTTTGTGGTCTTTCTTCGATCGTCTGTCTTTCTTCCTTTCTTTCGATTGTCTGTTTTTAGTATTCTGTATTACGCCTTTTATCTTCCGTAGTCTGTTTTCCAGTGTTTGTCTGTCTGCCTATCTCCAGCCGTCAGTCTCTTTTCTTTTGTCTGTTTTTCTATGTTTATTTGTCTTTCCTCTTTTATTTGCCTTTCGTCATTTGTCTTCCTTTCGTCGTCTTTCGTCTGTTAAGTGTCATCATTTGATAGTCTCTCTTCCTTCGTCTGTCCTACTATCTTTCTTCTGTCGTTTGTCTTTCATCGACTGCATTCCGTCATCTATGTCTCTTTCTTCTATTATTTATCTTTCCTTCGTCGTCTATTTTCCTGTTGTCGTTTGTCTTGCTTTGTTTGCCTTTTGTCATCTAGCTGTCTGTCTTCTATTATCTATCTTTCGTGTTCTATATTTTGTCTTTTATCTTTCGTAGTTTGTTTTCTGTTGTCTGTCGTTTGTTGTGTCTATCTTCATTTCACCATTTTCCGTTGTCTGCTTTTCTGTGGCTGTCAGTTTTCCTTCCTCTTCTATTTTCCTTGTTTACGTGTCTTTCTTCTATTACCTGTCTTTCGCCATTTGTTTTCCTTTCGTCGTCTCTCATCTGTCCTTCTGTCTTTTTTCCATCGTCTGTCTTTCATTGGCCGCATTCTGTCATCTGTCTCTATTTCTTCCATTGTTTGTCTTCCTTTTGTCGTCCTTGCGTCAATGTTTGTTAGTGTATTTTTCCTTCCTTTATTTTTTTTGTCGTTTGTCGTTCGTAGTTTGCGTTTCGTCGTCTAGCTGTCTGTCTTTATTCTCTGTCTTTCGTGTTCTATATTTTGCTGTTTATCTCTCGTAGTCTGTCTCCTGTTGTCCGTCGTTTATTGGTCGTCTGTCTTCATTTTGTCATTCTCCGTTGTCTGCTTTTCTGTTTTTCTTCCTTTATTTGACTTCAATCATTTGTCTTTTCTCGTCATATATCTGTATGGCTTTCTTCTGTCATCTGTCTTCTATATTTCTTCTTCCTTCTCTATTTTTCTTGTTTACGTGTCTTTTTTCCATTACCTGTCTTTGGTCATTTATCTTTCTTTAATTTTCTCTCTCTTCCCTCCTCTATCCTTCTAATTTTCTTCCGTCGTTTGTCTTGATGTTGTCATGTGCCTGTCATTAACTACTTTCTATCGTTTGCCTCTCTTTCTTCTATTCTTGTTCTTCCTTTAATCGTCTATGTTCCATCGTTTGTTGTCTTTCTTCGGTCGTCTGTCTTTCTTCCTTTATCTGTCTATCGTCATTTGTTTTCCTTTCATCGTCTCTCGTCTGTCCTTCTGTCTTTCTTCCGTCGTCTGTCTTTCATTAACTGCATTCCGTCATCTGCCTCTATTTCTTCTATTGTTTGTCTTCCTTTCGTCGTCATTCCCTTAGTGTGTTTTCCTTCGTCGTCTATTTTCTTTTGTTGTTTGTCTTTCGTTGTTTGCGTTTCGTCGTTTAGCTGTCTGTCTTTTATTGTCTGTCTTCATTTTACCATTTTCCGTTGTCTGCTCTTCTGAGTCTGTCAGTATTTCTTCCTTTTTATTTATTCTTTCTGGTTATATATCTATATGTCTTTCTTCCGTCAATTGTCTTCTACAGTTTCTTTTCCTTCTCTATTTTCCTTTTTCTCCTTGTTTACCTATCTTTCATCATTTATTTTTCTTTAATCTTCTCTCTCTTCTTCCTCTACCTTTCTAACTTCCTTCCGTCGTTTGTCTTCCTGTCATCATCGTCTGTCATCAACTGCTTTCTATCTTTTCTTTGCGTCTCACTTTCTTCTTTTATCTGTTTTCCTTCAGTCATCTGCCATTCATCGTTTTTCGTCTGTTGTGTGTCTTTCTTTTACCGCCTTTCGTTTGTCCTTCTGTCTTTCTTCCGTCGTCTGCCTTCCCTCATTTATATTCCTGTCGTCTGTTTTTCATCGATTATTTTCCGTCACCTGTTTCTTTTTCTTCTAATGTTTCTCTTCCTTTCATCGTCATTGTTTCAATGTTTGTTAGTCTGTCTTTCTTTCGTCGTCTGTTTTTTAATTGTTGTTTGCCTTTTGTCAGTATTTTACAGTTTTACTTTCGTAATCTGCCTTCCAACGACTGTCGTTCGTTATCTATTTCTCTTTATTTTGCTGTTTTTCGTTCTCAGCTTTTCTACGTCTATATGTCTTTCTTCTTTACCTGTCTTCACTCATTTGTCTTTTCTCGTCATCTATGTACATGTCTTTCATCCATTTCGTTCGTCTGTCCTTCTGACTTTCTTTGTTTGCCTCTTTTTCTTGTTTTGTTTGTCTTCCTTTAGTCGTCTATGTTTCATCGTTTGTTGTCTTTCTTTGGTAGTCTGGTTTTCTTTTTTTTTTGTATGTATGCTTCGATTATCTGTTTTTTGTGTTCTGTATTTCGTCGTTTATCTGTATGTCTATCTCCAGCTGCCTGTTTCTTTTCTACAGTTCTTTGTTGTCTGTTTTTCTTCCTTAATTTGTCTTTCGTCATTTGTCTTCCTTTCGTTGTCTTTCTCTGTTATGTGACTTCCTTTTATAGTCTCTCCTCCTTCGCTTGTCCTTCTGTCTTCCTTCCGTCGTCTGTCTCCTCTCATCTTAGTCTGCTTTCCAACGACTGTCGTTCGTTATCTGTCTCTCTTTATTTTGTCGTTTTTCGTTCTCTGCTTTTCTGCATCTATCTGTCTTTCTTCTTTTATCTGTCATCACTCATTTATCTTTTCTCGTCATCTATCTGTATGTTTTTCTTTCGTCTTCTGACTTCTATTTTTGTTTGTCTATATATCTTTCTTCCATTACTTATATTTCGTCATTTATCTTCTTTAATCATTTCTTTTTTGCCTCGACTGTCCTAGCTTTTTTCATCGTTTTTCTTCTTGTCGTCGTCGTCGTCTGTTTGTCATCAACTGTTTTCCGTCGTCAGCCTCTCTTTCTTCGATTAGCTGTCTTTCTGTCTTCGTCTAAATTCCATGCTGTATTGTCTGCCTTCCTTGACTAGTTTGTGTTTCTTTTTTTGTTGGTCTTTCATCTTTGCCTTTCGTCGTCTCTCTGTATGTATGTTTTCGATTACTTGTTTTTGGCGTTCAGTATGTATCCGGATATCTTTAATAGTCTGTCTTCCATAGTTTGTCTGTCTGTCTATCTTCAACCATTTATATCTTTTTTGTAGTATTTCATCGTCTATTTTTCTACATCTATATGTTTTTCGTCATTCGTCTTCCTTTCGTCATGTCTCGTCTGTTGTGTGTCGTTTGTTTTCGTTTTTTTGTTTTCTGTCGCTGTTTGCCTTTCGTCATCTATCTGTTGTCTGTTTGTCTTCATTTTGATGTTGTTCGTTGTTTGCTTTTCTGCGTCTGTCGGTCTTTCTTCCTTTATCTATCTTCAGTCATTTATTTTTTCTACTCATCTGACTGCATTTCTTTCTTTCGTCATCTGCGTTCTATCATTTGTCTTCCTTCTATATCTTCCTTTGTCTATGTGTCTTTCTTCTATTCCCGTCTTTCGTCTGTCTGTCTGACTGTATGTCTTCGATTGTCTGTCTTTCGTGTTCTATATTTCGCCGTTTATTTTATAAAAAGTTAAACCATTGATTAAGAACAAATCAGATAACAAAAGTTGAATTACATCTAATGCTTTATTACACAGTGCGATAGTACGAACATAAGGATTTCATTCTTCCAGTTTTCTAAAAACATTGTAAATTCATTGTTAGTACGAATAAGTATTTAGACAATTATAACATTGACGCCTTCTAAAAAAAGTCACTTTTGTTTTGAGTGTGTACAAAAATTGCAAAAACCTGTAGACAGGGAAACCACAACTACGCAGCGAAACGCAAAAATCGAAATGCACACAATAAAACCCCACCGAAGAGCAAGGACGGGCAAGTTTTGGTTAAAAATATAACGCGTCGTGTATCAAGGATAACGGTGACGATCACAGAGAGAGAAAGACAGAAATGAACGTCAGCAAAACATTTTTGCTCATATGGGAATCTAAGCGTCGAAGATTAACGCCACACATCTGCAATAACTCATCTAATAAACGACTTTGTTTACAGTGGTGCCCTAAAACTGAGTTTTACAGTACCATTACGACTGCACCCAGTCGAATCCGACTCCCCGAGACAATTTCATATCCTTTCCTATCATGGAGCAAAATCGACATAAATATTTGTTCGGCGAGCTTTTCGAATGCTCCGGCTCGAATCGATTGGATCCAAAAATAGAAAAATGGACTTTATTACTTCGAATTTGTTGAAGATAATGAGATCGCAAGTAACGCTTGCGTCCCCCGAGGTTTAATTGCCAATTTCAATTACCCGGTTCCATCGGCGGGGAAAATTCCTGGTAAAGGCGACCATCTGCAGCACCTGCTCCCGCTTAACGGGCAATCGTTCCGAGTAACAATGGGTTGCGGGAAAAGGTCAAGGTGCGTGGACAAAATGCCCAATTATGCGTAAATTAATTACGCAGACATCGAAAGTAAGGGGGTGAGTTATTAATGGACCAAATCTAATTGTCGAGCTGAGCGTCCATGGCTGTTTTGCTTCTGAGAAAATTAAATTTAACTTGACCTGAATTTACCCGAATATAATCAAATCCGAATCATTACTCGATAAAGCGGAAGGCTAATTTTAGTACTTCGATTTATTATTCGCTTAAATTTACTTCACCTTTGTTCTATTTCTGGGTGGCGTTAACACGGAATAACACTGATCACGTAAAGATAACAAGGAAAAATCGGGCTGTTTACAGTCGTCATAATAAAATAAACGAGATTTATAGAAGCGACTTTCTAGCTGTGGCGCCAAGGATTCCAAAGTTATATTTGTTGCTGGGACGTTCACCCCTTTGGTATTCGTCCAGACCTTATAACGGTTTTGTGTACGTTGGCAGTTTAACTGGAACTGTGTTTTTACTCCCCGAGCCACTTTAGCAAAATCTAATTTCGTGTCTTGTGGACGTTTCACAGATCGTAGGATACGAAAGTGCTGGCTTCCCATTTCCGTCTGAACGCCAGCGAAAGTTACCCAGAAAAGTCTAAATGGGTATATTATCTAAAATTTGTGGTTCCACAACGACGTTTCCTTTCCATTGTGGCGGGCTAATCCTGAGAATTTTCGTCACCACTTTATCTTATTTGTACAAGACAACATTTTCCGCGTCGATTTTTTTTTTTTTTTCTAGAATGATCATCCGGGAGACGGCGGAGCTGACCGTAAAATAAATTATAGATGTTCGATTAAAATTTTATCCTCTCCATAAAAACCGCCGCAGGATAAGTGCAGGAGGATCTGTTATGTTTTACGAATTTAATAAAACATAACTACCCAGTCTTATTACCTTTGTATTACTCATAAAACCCGAAGTTGTAAAAACGACTGTTAACAGTTATCTGATACAGTCCATCACTTGGCAGAGCCGCGAAATTTCCACATACCTCCCGTGCCACGCCGCAGGGAATTGACCTTTTTCAGATAAATTGCGGAATTGTGGAGTTCAATTTAGCTTAAATATTTCAGACAGTCCCATTTCCTTTCTCTCTGAGACATTGTCGGATACTTGTCGTGTTTCTAAAAAATATTAAATTCTCGAGTCAATATGGAAAGAAATTGCTTTCGAATGCTGATTTTTGACGGAGATCGGTTGTGCTGTGCGGTTAATTTAATAAAAAGTTACCACAACGAGAGCCAGTTATTAACTTAATCGTAATGGCTTTTAATGGAGATTACATCGAAAAGTTTAAATGAAACTAAATTCTCCGAAACTTGTTCATGCCTCAAGAGGTATCTCAAAAATTAATTTCAGTCCAAGTCGTTAATCTTTCTTTCCAGACTTATCCACACACAAAATGCATGAAACGTAGCAGGCGCTGGAAGCTAGTCTAAGCGAGCGAAGCTCGAGATCCTTTTCTATATCGCGTGCGTTTAAATTAATTTACAACAAGATTGAATGTTTCAACACAGTTATAAAACTAATGTGGCTGTTTTAGCGCCAGCACAGTCATAATTCTTACATTTTATTACGATTGTAATCGTCAGTGAAGTTTCTGAAATATGAAGTCGAAAATTCTAGACGTTATAAAACCCCCGGAAACATACTTTTAAATATACGACCGGGTCATAAAATTCGGGAGGGAAGATTTACACAATGTGCTTACACAGACTAAAGAAAATTTTATTGTTTGCCTGCGTAGTGGGAAAGCATGGAAATTCACCTGTGATGTGTCAGGTTAGGTCAGGTCAGGCCAGGTTAGATCAGATCAGGTCAGGTCAGGTTTCGTCTTTCTTCCTTTATCTGTCTTCAGTCATTTGTCTTTTTTTCATCTTCCTTCTGCTTCCTTCGTTTGTCTTTCCGTCGTTACATGTCGTGTTTTCCTCCGTCTATGTGTTTATCGTCCATTATCTGTCTTCCGTCATTTGTCTTCCTTTTATCGTCTCTTTTTCGTCGTCTATCCTTCTGATTTTCTTCCGTCGTCTGTCTTTCATCGATTGCTTTTTGTCGTCTGTCTTCTTCTCTTCTATTGTTTGTCTTGCTTTCATCGTAATTGTTTCAATGTTGTCTACTTGTCTATCTTCAGTCGTTAATATTTTTTTTACGTCTTACGTTGTCTGTTTTTCTGGATCTATCTGCATTTCTTTCTTTGTCTGTTTACAGTCATTGGTCTTTTTCTTATAATTTCTTTCTTCCATCGTCTGTCTCCGTGGTTTGTCTTTCTTTTGTCGCCTATCTTTCTTCTCTATTTTCCTCCATCTATGTGTCTTTCTTGTCTGTCCTTCTTCTTGTCGTCGTCTGTCCTTCGACAATTGCTTTTAGTCGCCTCTCTCTCTTTCTTCTATTGTCTGGCATCCTATCATCGTCATTGTTTCAACGTTTGTTTATCTGTTGTTCTTCGGTCGTCTATCTTCTTTTTGTCATTTGTCTTTTACCTTTCCCCATCTGGTTTCGATTGTCTATCTTTCGTGTTCTGTCTCCCGTAGTCTGTAGCTCATTGTCTGTCTTGTTTATCTATGTTCTGTCGCCTGTCTTCTTTTTATATTCTTTCGTTGTCTGCTTCTCACCTTCTATATATCTGTCTTCCTTTATATGTCTTCAGTCAATTGCTTTTTTTCGTTGTCTATCTGTATGTCTTTCTTCTGTCTCCATCGTCCTTCTGTATTTTCTTCCGCGTATGTGTTTATCTTCGATTATCTGTCTTCCGTCATTTATCTTCTTTCATCGTCTACCCCTTGTTTTGTTTTCCTTTCACCATCGCTTTTCCGTCGTCTGTCGTCCTGATTTTCTTCCATCGTTTATCTTCGTGTCGTCGTCTGTCATTCATCGCTTGCTTTTTTGTCGTCTGTCCTTCTTTGTTCCATTGTTTTTCTTCCTTTCGTCGTCATTGTTTCAAGATTTGTTTGTCTGTCTTTCTTTAATCCTTTTGTCCTTTATCTTCCGTCCTTGACATTTCATCATTTACCTGTCTGTGTGGCTTCGTTTATCTTTCGCCGTCCATCTATTCGTCTATCTCCATTTGTCTGTTTTTCGCCGTTTATCTTTCGTAGTCTTCCATCATCTGTCTTCCGCCATTTGTTAGTTTGTCTATCTTCAATCGACCATTTTTTTTGGTGTCTTTCGTTGTCTGCTTTTCTGGATCTATGTATATATTGTCTATTTACATATTTTTCTTTCATCATTTGTCCTCTATCGTTTGTCTTTCTGTAGTCGCATATCTTCCTTTTCTACTTTCGCTTATCCACGTCTCTTCTGTCATTTTCCTTCCTTTCATTGTCTCTTTTCCGTCTGTCCTTCTGATTTTCTTTCGTCGTTTGTCTTCCTGTCGTCGTCTCTCTTTCATCGATTGCTTTTTGTGGTCTGTTTTTCTCTCTTCTATTGTTTGTCTTCCTGTCGTCGTGATTGTTTCAACGCTGTTTGCGTGTCTTTCTCCGATCCTTTTGTTCTTTGTCTGCAGTCGTTTACATTTCACGATCTAACTGTCTCTCTGTCTTCGATTGTCTGTCTTTCTTTTGTCCTTTGCCTTCGTCGTTTATCTTTCTTCGTCCATCTATCCGTCTATCTTCGTTTGTCTGCCTTTCGTAGTCTGTTTTTTGTTTCTTTGTCTATCTTCAGTCCCTCATTTTTTCTGGCGTCTTTCATTGTCTGGTTTTCTGGACCTACCTGTATTTCTTTTCTTTCTTCCGTCGTCTGTCCTCGTTGTCGGTCTTTCTTTCGGCGCCAATCTTTCTTCTCTATTTTCCTTCGTCTACGTGTCTTTCTTCCATTTGGCTTCTTTTTGTCATCTATCGCCTGTTATATATCTTCTCCCTTTTCTCGTCTGTTCTTATGTCTTTCATCCGTAGTATGTCTTCCGCCATTTCTCTTCTTGTCGTCATCTGTCCTTCATCGACTGATTTTCGTCGTCTTTCTCTCACTCTCTTTTCTATTGTCTGGTATCCTTCCGTCGGTATTGTTTTAACGTTTGTTTGACTGTCGTTCTTCGGTCGTCTATCTTTTTTTGTCCTTTGTCTTCCGTCTTTTACCTTTCCCCATCTGTCTTCGATTGTCTATCTCTCGTGTTCTGTCTTCCGTAATCTGTAGTTCGTTGTCTATCCCTACGTCTTTCTTCCGTCGTCTTTCGTGATCTATATTTTGCAGTTTATTTTCTTCTGTATTTTGTCGATTATCTTTTGTAGTCTGTCTTCGTTTGTTTATCTTGTTATTACTTAACGACTTTTTGAAAATATGGGGGGCCGATGGGAGATCCTACTAGAAATCCCTTTCCATTTTTTATGAAATACTTAGTTTACAACAAATTTTATAAAAAATCAACATCCACGTGTAATTTGTACTACAGGTCCGTTTACTTGGTTATGTACTTACGATAAATTATGAAAGGGTAAAATAAGAATGTAAAAATTTACTGAATGTAAGTTAGAATTGAATTCAAAACGCTTTTTCGAAATTTGTTAAACTTGAAGACGCCATCTCCAAATTTTGCATAGTAAACGCTATTTAAAGTTTATAAGAAGGACTCGCTTGAAACATACACATAGCATATCTATAGCTTAACAGTCCCCGTATACCTCTGTTTTAATTTGAAGGAGTTTGGGTCAAAATATTCTCAGACCAATATACTGTATCAGATGATAAAAAATTATAAAATTATTGGTATTTTTGTTCATAGTATATACGTCCGTAGACAGTTCAGATTACTACAGAATTGTGTTAAATAAAAAAAAGTCCTTGTTATCGTTCTGGAGTTTCGAATGTGTCGAATACAGACCACATATTTTGGTGGCCATGGCAACGTCTCTCCTTTATTATAAAGTACGCTTTCGCCAGACGTAGGATCAAGTAACAAGTTTCTCTCTCCCATTAGCAAGAACAAAAACAGCGATGATTTAACAAACACCAAACTTACGCGCAAACGAAATGTTACGTGTAAGCCAATTATTAAGTTTCAATTTCTACACGGCTACGAACAGCAAAGATAAACGTTTCTGCTTCAGCAAGTCAAGAACAACAAAGTATTCAATTATTCGTTTTGATACCTCGAAAAATAAAACAAAGCCGTCCCAAATTACAAATTTAATCAATCTGCACCTCGTCCAGTATTCATCCAAGAACAAAAAACGCTGACGTCCGTTTCCAAGTTGTTTTTCTCTCTTTGTAAATAAATAATAATAGTTCAGCAAATATGAATTATACGAGTGATTTGCAATAAAAACACAATCAGTAAGTCGCATTATTAATAACCCTCGCTCGTGACGTTGCAACTTTCCAAACCCCGACTTGAATAGCGATAATCATAAAAAAGATCCATAAATTTAAACCGTCATAATCCATAAACACGAAAACAATATTCAACTCCAGGGTCATTTTTTGAAAGCAACTGGTTTCCATCAAAGCGAGAAACCTCGAGAATATGGAATAAATCCAAACATGAATAAATCCCGCTGCGTCAACATAAACAAGTGGAAGAGCCAAAGGGTAGTTTAATCTGGCCCCGTCAGACAGCCCAAGACACAAAATCAATTCTCCAAGTTGCCTAATCGCTCATTTAATCGCACCTAGGGCCGTAAATAACCGTGGTTCAACAACCAGAAATGACCCCCGGCTGATCGGGCCACCAATCACGTTCGCTGTTGCCATCCCGAAAGCTCAACACCTGTTCTGGGGGAAATACAGTCGATAGAGCCTTGAAAATTGGGTCACAGGATGCAAGTTGGTGCACGAGGAGTAGGACACTCCAGGAGCAACGAACCCAGCTCGAAACTGGAACGGTGCTACTGCCATACAAACACGTTCATCATAATGAATCAATAATCGGGCTTTTGGCAGGGCCGGAGTGGGAACGAAAAAAGGGACGGTCTAAATCCGCGTGACTCTAATGTTATCTGAATCCGGGCCTGCCGCCACTCCGGGCCAAATCCTCCTCTCCGGCAGCAGCTTTGCAAGAATTAGGTTTCTCCAAAGTGTATTCCCTGCTCTTAAGCAGGAAATAAATTAAGGTGCGCGCTACCTAGTAATTGCAACGGATTGCTTTCCTATGCTAAAAATACAGAAGCAGTGGAAAACTCCTTAATCTAATTTGTCGATACAAAGGAAAGTCTCGAGTCAAAGCGGGCCGACGTGAAAAATGATCAATTTGTCGAGCAAAGGGGTAAAAGCTCCCCCGAAGACTCCGCCGAATCATAAAAGCGCTTTCATCTCGTCGTAAAAGTAGAGAAAACCGCATCGTGTGCATAAATCTGATTTATCTAAATCGGATCATAAATAGGAACGTGGACGTTTGGTATGACGCTGAACAAACTGGTGTGGTAAGGATAAGCTTTGAAAGTTACATCGATTATGGTCAACGAAGTTGAAGAGAGAAGTCGGGCTCGAGGGGAGGTGTTAGGTGCCGACTTACCCGAGCCCCATAATTTTCGCATTTTTATGTTTTCGAAATTGAAACTTTTCGAAATAACAAGGCAGCGTGGGAGGCTATTATTTCATGAATAGGTCTTTTACTTTGCATTTTTAGGTGCTCGTGTAATTTTAAATGTAACGCGAAACTTTTGCCGGCTTCATTAGCGGCGGTGTTTAATCGGAACTGATTAAATTTGTAATATGGGAAAGTTTACGAAGAGGAATATTTGATTAGATTTTAATCGATTTGTGCAGATAATCGTAAACTGAATATAACTAATAATTAATTTTTTGTAGACGAGGCTGCTTTGGACATTTCGCCGTCTTGTCATGTCTGTTACAAATATAGCTTGGTATTCAATATTAATGTCTGTTTAGCGGTTCGTGATTTTAGTTCCATTAGGACACGTATTGTTGAGTAATAATGTGGGGTTTGAATAGCGCCACATCGATTTCAGTTATTGTTATTAGAAATTGTGTCTACTTGAGTGAAATGAAAGCGAGTCATGATTGTTTACGAAAGTCCTTACTAAAAATAAGCGCTGTATTTACTTGTCGGAGCAGTTTTTCTGTTTATTCTGGATGAAATAATCGGTACAGCACCACATCCTTTGGGCGTTATGCTGGGAAAATGTCAAAGTTCATCCAGGACCCGTTGCCCGGATCTCGTAAACAAGGTCATGAACTACCGGGGAAGATGTAGGAATGACCTTTCGCCCTATAATTAAGCGATGAAATATTCAGCTCAGGATTGGGTTTTTTCAAGGAATGAAACGATGTTCTTGAAGACATTTATTATATCAGTCAATAGGTTATAATAATGTATAATTTTAATATATACACAGATTAGCGTGGGTCTTATTCGACGGAATAAGAGTGTCTTTTATGACATGATTTTTGACTACTGCTACTTCTACGATATATCAAAATATAGTATTTACATTTGGTACAAAATATGCAGGGATATGTACAATTTAATTTTCTCTAAAACACATGCTCGCACCTTGGAAGATACGAAAAATATCTTCCAAGGTGTCGTAACAAGTCCATATCATTGACAAATCGACACCTGTATCGTTAGCTGAAACCTACAGATATACACGAAATGAGAGAAGATTAACAAAATTTGTCAACAATACTGACGAGAAGCAACAACGCCTAGCTAGTTTTTGATTGAATGGGATTCGTAATTTTCCTCTGGTTCCTTTCACCATCTGCCCCTCTGGAATTCGAAACTGATATGTCGCGGAATTGACTCAGAACCAGACGGGGAAACTGCGAAGAAAAAACGAAAAGCCGGTAGGAAAATATCCGGCAAAAATATACCCTCTCTATGAATATCTATTAAAAAAATAGAAAGCCTCTAACGCTGTAAGGAACAACAAGCATTGATCGACTGAAGCGCCTTATGGAAGAGCTCGAGAAATTCCCAACGATCACTTTACAGAACAACGAATACAGTATTCTCCTATCGATAAATAGATGAAAATTCGTGCCACTGCAACAACAACGAAATCGAGTGTGGCGACACTGAGCTAGATTGGGACATCGAATTTGCGACAATGAGACTACCGTAATAAGCACAGTCCTTGTTCTCTGTATCACAGATTGCGTCTGCAATGTGAAGAATTATAATAGGCGCCTCCGCAGGCCCTCGTAATCCATCTCGCCTATTATATCAAAAAAAAGCCGGAAAACGTGTGCCCACAACGAAAATTTTGAACGGGACCCTGTCAATGGTTAAAGCTCTACTGTGATTGCCTACTTTGCTGCGAAACGAACCGAAAGTTATTGTGCCCACAACAAGTTTCGTGAATCTAACACCCTTAACATACAAACAACCATTATTGTCTCCTCTGGAACTTTTTATTTAACAGCAGGGAAATAATCAAAGCAAACCTCTTTCCGAACCGGTTAAATAAAAAGTCAACGAAACCCCGGAGGAATGAGTAATTGAAATTGACACGCAATACAGAATGACACCGATATTATTGTATTAGTATATACATCCAGGCAGCAAAGAGCCATATGGAAGGAATACGAGAAGCGAAATGACAGTGGAACTGAAGCTTTACATCCCGTAGAAATCACCTCAACATTGTCAACAACAAAATTAATACTAATTCTCAGTCTTAGTTGCAGCAGATCCGGCGATCCCCTTACTGGGCTTTCTTTAGAACGGACAGCTGGCGCGTCAGACTCTCCTCGCTCGAGATGATCCTCTTCTTCATGTGCGGTCTAATCTCGTCCACCCCGTATTTCTGGAACAAGCGATCGATTCAATCCTACCCCAATGTTGGCACGCCGCCAAATATAGATTGAATGAAGCGAATGAATGAGCGTACTTACATTCTCGAGGCTCTTCTCCATATCCAGCATGTGCTTGATGGTGTCATACACCGAAGGCGCCCTCTTCCGTTCCTCGTCCTTGGACATCATCTCCAGAACCGGACTCGAGAACGGGTGCCTCACGGGAGTCGCCGGACGCATCAAAACCTCCTCCTTCTGTCCCCTCGCGTCCCGCTTCGGCGCCAAGGAAGTCGAAACGGGAGCCGGAGTTGTCGTCAATTTTACCAGAACCTTCCTATCGAAAGTTTTGTCTCTCTTCTCCTCGTGATTATTCTTACTTTGCTTCTCCTTCTGGTTGCGGAAGTTGCTGCGTTGGAACCAGTGGATGTCGTCCATTTTTGGCTTGCTTTTAGACTTGACCAGTTGCTTGAGCTCGCGGGAAAGTCTTCGTCTTCCTGATTGTAGTGTGATTTCTGCTTGGGGATGTCGTCCCAACGGGAGTAGTCCTCGGGGTAGTAATCGTCGTAGTAGTCCTTCTGGTTATCTAGCGCTTCTTTGTACATTTGTGACATGATCAGGTTCTGGAGGAACGCCGCGTTGACGTCGTCGAGGTTGTCTTCGGTTTGGTCTTCGTTCTCGTAGAGGAGCTCGTGCCCGATTGGTTGGGCCTCTTCACGCTCTTCTCGTTCCGCTTCTTGCATCATTTCTTCCTGGAGGTCAACAGCGGGATCGCTGTCGTAGTAGCCATAGTTAGGACGGGTTAGATATCGGTCTCCGTAATAGTAAGGAAGGACTGCTTGGTATACTTCGTATTTGGAGGTTCTGGCTGGAGGATAGTACACTGGGTAAGTTTCCTGAGGGTAGTAGTCTTCGGGATACTGGCTGTAAGGATACAATTCATAGTAGTTTATGGGGTATCTCTGGGTGCGCACCATTTGGTATGGCGCCCAAGAAGAAACCCGCTGAATTGATGATCGACCGTACCTTTTGGTTCCATACACCGGGTAAGCCGTGGATGGCGAAAAGAGGATTACGATCACCTCGAGAATTAAAAGCATCTGCAGAGCCATCTGAAAACAACTGTTCTTAACCCGGACTAACCCGCCGCCAACTCCACTCACCATCTCTGACTCTAGTCGTAAAACTCAGCTCTTCTTGGTTTAGTCAACAACAACCTGGCTCCGTAGCCGAAATGCGTCTCCCTCTGGTCCTTACCCCTATTTATAAGAAACGCTTCCCCTCCGGAGGCACCCACACGTTATCAATGAACTGGCGGCTGGTGGGGACGGCATCACAGAATTGCGCCAACGGGGCACGATTGGCGGCATATTCAACAAGCTGCCGCCCCATTGGTGGCCGTATCCGAGCCGTATTGATCCAGTTACTATGTATGCGCGAACTTCTAGGCCATATAACTTCCGGAGGATGTTATGCCGAAATCTTACCTCTACACACCAATTCCATTCATAACTTCTGGGGCCCAAAATCGATGTTTGGGGGCAGAAGTGGGTCGATGCGGCGGTGGATTAGACGACATGGACGTGGTGATTTTTTGCAGACTTGATGGATTGGGAGGGCGCTAATGGCTCGTTTGATGGGTGAATGCGTTGTTTGGAGATGTGTGATCATTTCGCGCCCATTTGTTTGCTTAATTACGATGCGTGAGGTATTTGTGCAGATGTGTACGGAATTATTATACGGGAGCTTTGGCGTAAATAGGTGCCGCACTTGACCCATATCCTCGGGGAAAAACATAGTGGATATGCGAAACACACGGCTTGATTACCTGCCGTGCTCTAAATAATATCAGGCTTAATTAGTGTGGGAATTATTATATATTGTGGCCTGGATGAGATTAACGTACACCGATTGTGGGATGGCGAGGAATTTAATCAAAACGTGAAATTGTTTGTGAGCGTAGTTATGGCGTGAAAAAAATAACAACAGATTGGAAAAAATATCAAAATTTAGTGTTAGACCGACGGGATGAAGGAGAATATTTTTTTTTCTTTAGAAAGTACGACATTTTAAAGCAAAAATTAGTCCGTTATTACTAGCTCTATAAAACGTAATCCGACGGACGGCATCCAGAACGAAAAATTTATATATTTTCAATATATTATTTTAGTATCGATTCTAAAAAACTTAGGTCAAATTAAGAGCCTAATTTCAAGTAAAAGAATATATGTATGCATTTAAATATCTTCGAGAGGTTGATAATTAAATTAATTAGTTCTGTCAAATTATTAAATAAGTCTAAAATGCAACCAGAATCTCGACATGTTTAGTATGAATTAAATTGGCTTTGTTTGAAAATTCCCTTATATCTGTGACATCGATTCGTGTCGTTGTGATTCCAATAGTCTTTGTTTCTAGTCGAGATATGTCGTCTTGCTTTGTTCACTATTGTCATCGCTCTTAAAGCCCCCTCACTTTTGTCTCTTCACTATTCTTTCATGAACTGGTTTCTTAGATGACACTCATTCTTAAAACCAGACCGGCGTCTGAAAGGCCGACATTTTTCTTCATTTAAAAGTATGTAAAATTTTGATTCGGGCATCGGGGCCCTGGAAAATTCATGGCTGATTGTTCAAGTTTTTTTTAAAGATTGTTCATGTTTTTTTAATTTTTTTAAACAACCTTTTAATTTTCAAGTTTCTTTCTCACGATTTTCCATTTTCTTGAACTTATTAATAATTTTTTCCCTGTCCCTTTTTTAGAACCAGTTTATACAGTATTTTCTCTGGAATTAAGTTAATCACACATGTATCGAGGCGTTTAGCGACTTCCGACTGGCGTAGAGTCGGTCACGTGGTACTTTAACGTCGTATTAAAAATTTAATTGGATAATAAAATATTTAATTGACTTTCTGTAAACCGGGTCTTAAAGAATTGTTTTGAAAGATTTCCCCTTTTGTTTACGATTTTTTCAAGTTTAAAATTTTTCAAGGTTTTAAAGATTCTTTAATTTTTTTTGAAGATTTTTTTTAATTTTTCATTCTTAAATTTCTTGGAGATTTTTCAAGACTTTTTAAAGATTTTTCAAGTTCTTAATCTTTTGGAAGATTATTCGTTTTTTTGAATTCCTGAAGATTTTTCTTTGAAGATTTTCAAGATTTTTTACAGATTTGTTTTAAGATTTTCAATTTTTTTTTCAAAATTTTAAAAGAATCTCTCGGCCATTCCTTGTGTATGGTTTTTGAAGTAGTTTGAAAGACTCTTGTGGACCATTTCTCTTTGAGTAGTTTTAAAGAATCTCGGGGGTCACTTTCGTGTTGTTTCTGACGTAGTTTGACCAAATCTCGGGGACCACTGGTATCTGGTTGTTGAAGTAATTTTAGAGAATCTCGAGGGTCCTTTTTTTTTTTGTTTCTGAAGTAGTTTAACCCAAATCTCGGGGACCACGCGTACTTTTTGTTTTGTTTTTGAAGTAGTTTATGTAGAATTTCGGGGACGCCTTATGTGTTTATTTTTGAAGTAGTTTGAAAGAATCTCGGAGACGCCTTGTGGTTTATTTTTGAAGTAGTTTGAAAGAATCTCGGCGAGCCCTTGTGGTTTATTTCTGAAGTAGCTTGAAAGAATCTCGAGGACTCCTTGTAGTTTATTTTTGAAGTAGTTTGAAAGAATCTCGGGAACGCCTTGTGTCGAGTTTTCGAAGTAGTTTGAAATAATCTCAGGGATTCCTTTTGTTTTGTTTTTGAAGTAAATTTTGTAGAATCTCGGGGACCCCTTGAAGTAGTTTGAAAGAATCTCGGAGACGCCTTGTGTCGAGTTTTTGAAGTAGTTTGAAAGAATCTCGGGGACTCCTTGTGTTTATTTTAAAGTGGTTTGAAAGAATCTCGGGACCTTTGTGGTTTATTTCTGAAGTAGTTGAAAGAATCTCGGGACCCTTTTGTTTTTTTTGAAGTAGTTTGAAAGAATCTCGGAGCGCGTTGTGTCTAGTTTTGAAGGATTTGAAAGAATCTGGGTTCCTTGTCTCTAGTTTTTGAAGCAGTTTTGAAAGAATCTCAGGGATTCTTTGAAGTTGTTTTGAAGTGTCGAGATTTTGCAGTAGTTTTGAAATAATCTCAGGGATTCCTTTTGTTTGTTTTTGAAATAATTTATGCAGAATCTCGGGGCCCCTTGAAGTAGTTTGAAAGCTTCTCGGAGACGCCTTGTGTCGAGTTTTTGAAGTAGTTTAAAGAATCTCGGGAACTCCTTGGGGTTTATTTTTGATTAGTTCTGAACGAATCTCGAAGACGCCTTGTGTATAGTTTTCGAACTAGTTTGAAAGAATCTCAGGGATTCTTTTTTTGTTTTTGAAGTAGTTTATTTAGAATCTCGAGGGACGCCTTGTGGGTTTATTTTTTAAGTAATTTGAAGAATCTCGGGGACTTCTTGTGGTTTATTTCTGAAGTAGTTTGAAAGAAATCTCGGAGACTCCTTGTAGTTTATTTTTGAATAGTTTGAAAGAATCTCAGGACGCCTTTGTGGAGTTTTCGAATAGTTTGAAATAATCTCAGGGATTCTTTTGTTTTGTTTTTGAAGTAATTTTTGTAAAATCTGGGAGACGCTTGTGTTCGATTTTTGAAGTAGTTTGAAAGAATCTCGGGGACTCCTTGTGGTTTGTTTTGAAGTTGTTTGAAAAGAATCTCAGGACTCTTTTGTGGTTTGTCCCTGAAGTAGTTTGAAAGAATCTCGGTGATCCTTTTGTTTTGTTTCTGAAGTATTTGAAAGAATCTCGGAGGCGCCTTGTGTCTAGTTTTTGAAGTACTTTGAAAGAATCTCGGGGTCTCTTGTTCTAGTTTTCGAAGTAGTTTGAAAGAATCTCGGGGTCCATTGTCTCTAGTTTTCGAAGTAGTTTGAAAGAATTTCAGGAATTTCTTTTGATTTGTTTTTGAAGTAGTTTGAAAGAATCTCGGGACGCCTCGTGGGTTTAATTTTTGGTAGTTTTGAAATATAATCTCGGGGGACTCCTTGTGGTTTTAATTTTTTGAAGTAATTTTGAAAGAATATCGGGGACTCCTTGTGGTTTATTTCTGAAGTAGTTTGAAAGAATCTCGGTGACCCCTTTTGTTTTGTTTCTGAAATAGTTTGAAAGAATCTCAGGGACTCATTTGGTAATGTTTTGGAAGTAGTTCCAAAAAATCTCGGGTGTCCCATGTGTCTAGTTTTCGAAGTAGCTTCAAAGAACCTCAGGGATTTCTTTTGTTTTGTTTTTAAAGTAGTTTATGTAGAATCTCGGGGACCCATTGAAGTAGTTTGAAAGAATCTCGGGGACTATTTTTGTATTGTTTTTCAAGTATATAGTTTGAAAGAATATCGGGGGTCCCTTGTGTCTAGTTTTCGAAGTAGTTTAAAATAACCTCAGGGATTCCTTTTGTTTTATTTTTGAAGTAGTTTATGTAGAATTTCGGGGATCCCTTGAAGTAGTTTGAAAGAATCTCGGGGACACCTTGTTTCCAGTTTTTGAAGTAGTTTGAAAGAATATCGGGGACTCCTTGTGGTTTATTTCTGAAGTAGTTTGAAAGAATCTCGATGACCCCTTTTGTTTTGTTTCTGAAGTAGTTTGACAGAATCTCGGAGGCGCCTTGTGTCTAGTTTTTGAAGTAGTTTGAAAGAATCTTGGGGGTCCCTTGTCTCTAGTTTTTGAAGTAGTTTGAAAGAATCTCGGGAACGCCTTGTGTAGAGTTTTCGAAGTAGTTTGAAAGAATTTCGGGGACTGTTTTTGTATTGTTTTTCAAGTAGTTTGTAAAAACCTCGGGGATCCCTTGTGTCTAATTTTTGAAGTAGTTTGAAATAATTTCGGGGATTTCTTTCGTTTTGTATTTGAAGTAATTTATGTAGAATCTCGGGGATTCCTTGAAGTAGTTTGAAAGAATCTCGGAAACGCCTTGTGTCGAGTTTTTGAAGTAGTTTGAAAGAATCTCGGGGGTCCCTTGTGTCTAGTTTTAGAAGTAGTTTGAAATAATCTCAGGGATTCCTTTTTTTTGAAGTAGTTTATGTAGAATTTTGGGTATATCCCTTGAAGTAATTTGAAAAAATCTCGGGGACGCCTAGTGTCGAGTTTTTGAAGTACTTTGAAAGAATCTCGGGGACTCCTTGGGGTTTGTTTCTGAAGTAGTTTGAAAGAATCTTGGGTACTCATTTGGTAATGTTTTTGAAGTAGTTTCAAAGAATCTCGGGTGTCCCTTGTGTCTAGTTTTCGAAGTAGTTTGAAAGAATCACAGGGATTTCTTTTGCTCTGTTTTTGAAGTAGTTTATGTAGATCTTGGAGACCCCTTGAAGTAGTTTGAAAGAATCTGGGGACGCCTTGTGTCGAGTTTTTGAAGTAATTTGAAAGAAACTTGGGGACTCCTTGTGTCTGGTTTTTGGAGTAGTTTGAGAGAGTCTCGGGGATCGCTTGTCTTGTTTTTGAAGTACACAATTTAAAATAATCTCGAATCTTTGAATCTGTCTTGTTTTTGAAGTAATTTGTAAGATTCTCAGATTCCCGTGATTTAATTATATAGAATCATTATTTTCAATTTAGTAAACCTGAGTAAAAATAAATTACATTTCCAGGAGGTTTACCTAACAAAATCTGCCGACCTGCGTGAAGTAATTTTTTATAAAGAAAGTTTAAACAATACAAACAAACGGAAACACAAAATCGATAATATTAATGTTTCAATTGTTTCACGAATTCGGAGGAATCATGTTCGGATTTTGTTTCACCCACGCGACACGTGTGGAATATTCTGGAATATTTTTTCAGACATAAAACGTAGATATAAAATTATTATCGTAACACATTTTAAAATGATTTTCCGTTCCCAGTCTTTTATTGTTTAAGAAGTAATTGTTCGCCTTTTATTACAGAAATCAGAAAGAAAGCAGCAACAAAAATATCGCAGATTGGCAATAAAGTAAAACATAAAATCACAAAACCGCAAGGATGGCACTAAAAGAGTCAGTTTTCATTATTAACTTACTTATATCTGTTACTACGTGACGTTATGACGTCATCAAAAGAAACAATATAACCAATTATTTTCTTTATCTTAGTTTGGTGGGCGACTTAATGCTTTATTATTAACACACTGAGAGACTTAGTTTTTTGTCAGAGTGGTACTTTTTTCCAATTTAGATATTCTTTTAAGCTTCGAACCTCGACAACGACAAAAACAGTGCCACTGAATTTCGTGTAGTGGTCGATACACTCGATGCTTAGTTGAACAAAAACTCGTATGAAGTTGGCATAAGAGATCAAAGAAACATTTTGTCTGACTGTGGAAAAAACCACACAAAAACAAGAAAAATAAACTTTTCTGTTTTCTTAGGACGTCTGCTCTTTTCTAACAGTTCTTACTTACCTTCGATGAGTTACAAACATTCATTTCAATTCTTGCCTTCAAGGACAAAATGCAACTGAAGTAAAAAACTACACTTTTTTTTTAAACCGGATTTGAATCTTCACTAGCCACAACTCTGTGTGTGGGTTATTGATTCAAATCTAAAATAAATATTACACAAGTACTAATTTTGAGTTTGATTTAAAAATCAATAACTCGTTTGCTAGAGCGTTTCATAGGTCAAGGGAAATATAAACACCGAGTGTATCTGACAGATAACCAAAGTGTGTTTGGACGGACAAAGGGAGCAGTCATAGGTGTATTTAATTCCCTTTGAAGCTCAACATCAGCAATAGTTTATCCAAAATAAATTGGCCAAAGAAAAATGAATCTATTGACATATCGAAAACGTTATGTTTGTTTTCCGTTCCAACGTTCCAAGGAACCCATCCACCTCTGGTAAATTATTGTAATTCGCGCCATCGCTTTTCGGTATCGCTAAAAATTGGTTCGGGCGTAGCGAAGCGGAAGTCACCTGTGAATTTATCAGATCGTTGAAAATACGTGGCGTGGAAAAATCCGATATCCCAGATTACACTAATTCTTTACGACTTATTTCGCCCGGAATATCCACTGCCCGACGCAGATATTCCCAATAAAACTGCTCCGGAAGTGCTCAACCAAAGTTTGAAATTTTGATTTGCGGCTTAGAGCGGCCGCAATTACGTTTTACGACTTATTTTTCCGACTTCTCATGAAGTGTCACATTATTCTCGAGTAATTTTTATTGCTTTCATAAATTACATTGTGTTTGTAATTGAAATTCAGCCGTGACGCTATCTATTGAATAATAAATTTACATTTGAATTGTTGTTGGAAAATCTGTGACACAGATTTTAGTTTTCTAGAAAGCAATGTTTTATTGGAGTATGTGTAAGTTCGGGAAGGATGCTGTAGATCACGGAGTGGATTACGGGGTTTTTTGAATGTTTGTATTTCCTGGCGGATTTTGAAACAATTTAAGAATCGCTAAAATAGTTTAACATTTGGTTTAATAAAGTACGGCCAGGTCGGGTCAGATCAGGTGAAGTTAGATCAGGTCAGGTCAGTTAAAAAATGAATTCAAAACTTTGTATGTTTTTTTCTTTAATTTTTTAATTTTTCCAATTTTCAATGTTTCGTTTTTGATTTGACAGTTTATCAATTTTTAATTTTTCGTTTGCTCAATTATATTATTCAAGTTCTTGATTATTATTATTTTTAATTTTTCCGATTTTTAAATTTTCATTTTCTCGATATTATGCTGTCATAAATTCTCGTTTTTTCATTTTCCTTTTTTTAATGTTTCTTTCGATTTTATAATTTTTGGATTATGCATTTCTACAAATTTTCGATCTTCGATTTTATAATTCTTCGATTTTCCAATTTATAAAATTTTTCAATTTTGCATTTTTTGGATTTCTCAATTATCGGATTTTCTAATTTCCTTAATTTTCAATATTTTGATTTTACAGTATTTCGGTTTTACATATTATAGTTTTTCAATTTTTAATTTTTCTTTTGCTCAATTTTACAAGTCTGCAATTTTTCCAATTCTTTAATTCCGAAATGAAGAATCGAAAAATTAAAAACCGAAAGAGTGGGAAATCGAAGAACTGAAGGAACGGAAATTCAAAACATTGAAAAATTAAAACTTGCCTCTAAAAATTGGAAAATCGAAAAATTGAAAAGCCGAACAGTCGAAAAATTGGAAACTTGAAAAACCCAAACATGAAAAAATTGGGAAACTGAAAAATTCCAAAACTGAAAAGACGAAAAATTGGAAACATCGAGAACCGAAACATCAAAAGATTGAGAAATCGAAAAATTAAAAATTGAAAAATCGAAAAATTTGAAGTAAAAAAAATCGATAAATTGAAAAATCGAAAAATTGAAAAAGCGAAAAATCTAAAAACTAGAAGTCGAAAAATTGGAAGAACGAAATATCGAAGCTTCAAAAAAATGAAAAATATAAAATTTAAAAATTTGAAAAATTAAAAAAGAGAAGTATTGAAGAACTCCAAAATAGCGTATTTAGAAAAACAATAAAATTGAAATAAAAATCGAAAAAAATATGGTAAAAACCGAAATGAAAGGAAAAGTCGAAAAATTGAAAATTGAAAGAGTCGAAATATTGAAAAATTGCAAAACTAAACTGTCCAAAAATTGAAAAATCGAAGAAACATTGAAAAATCGAAAATTCGAAAAATCCAAGTCAAAAATCTAAAATTTAAAACCGAAAAATTGAAGAATAGAAATGTTGGTAAAATTTCAAAATTGAAATATCGAAAAATGGAAAAATCGAAGAATCGAAAGAATCACAATTAACCTTTGGATGGATGTGGGTGGGGATTAATTTTTGGCTTACTTTTTCCTTAATAGTATTAGATACTCAAAAACATGTGTTTTATTTCTTGTAGAGAAATAAGGATTTTGCAATTATGCTCCGCCCCTTGGCTCACGACGAATAAAAACGTCATCACAATTGAGATAGGGTAGGTGGGTGGGGCTTACATTTTGCCTTTTTTTTCTTAATATGTGAAGTCATCTTTTCACAACAAGAAACTTAAAACATTTTTAAAATGGTAAATTTGTATAGGGAAATATCGATTTTGCAATTACGCTCCGCCCCTCGGTCTGACAACGAATGAAAAATTTATCACGATTGAAATCGAGTGGGGCTTTTGTTGGTTTCCTTTTTTAATTAAATCGTTTAGTTTTGTTTGTATAACACGATACTTAAGAACATTTCACATGGTAATTTCTCGTAGAAAAATAACAACTAAGCCCCGCCCCTCTACTTTCGACGAATAAAAACAAATCGTCAGAATTGAGATAGGGCGGGTGGGCGGGGCTTATATCTTACCTTCTTTTTCTTAATATACATAGCCATATTTTCACTACAAGAAACTTAGAACATGGTTAAAAATGGTACATTTTTACAGAAAAATATGGATTCTGCAATTATGGGGCGGAGCCTAATTGCAAAATCGATATTTCCTTGTACAAATTTTCCATTTTAAACATGTTTTAAGTTCCATGCTGTGGAAAGAAGCCTACACATACTAAAACAAAAAAGCAAAATATTTACCCCGCCCACCCACCCTATCTCAATTCTGATGATTTTAACTACAAAATACTTATTTCTTTACAAGACATTAAAAACATGCTTTTGGTATCGTATTGTTCAAAGAATACTATGTATGTTGGGCAAAAAAATATATTTATTCCTAGAAACTTAAAACACGTTAAAATGATAAATTTTTGTAGAGAAATATGGATTTTGCAGTTAAGCTCCGCCTTCTTGGCTCACGACGAATACAAAAAATCATCAGAATTGAGATAGGGCGGGTGGGCGGGGCTAAATTTTGCCTTTTTTTTTCTTAATATGTTCTTATTTCGAGAACAAGAAACTTAAAACATGTCTAAAATGACAGTACTTAGATGAAACTTTTCCTAGCAGATGGATAGGCCGAACGGGTACTATTGAGTAGCCTACTAGATCACCGGATTTGACACTGCTTGATGATTTTTTTGTGACGCCATATGAAGAATCGCGTGAGAACTGCAGTGTTTGGGTACCCCTGGTGCATTATTATTTTGGCAACCCATGGAGATTTTTTTTGTAAATTATTTAAAAAATTTTGGGGGAATTTGGTCTTCTATTTTTAGAAAATTCTGATCTAACCTATTTTCAGGTCTTTTTTTTGAAAAATTTAAAAGAATCTTGAGGTTCTAGGTATTCCTGTTTGGAAAGAATTTGAAAGTGTTTTGGAGCCTATAGTGTCTTTTCCTATAATAATAATTTAATTAAATTTTATGTCAATTTTTATAGGGGTTCTATTCCACCTCTATTTTTATTTTTTAAATTATGTTGGTCATAATAACCACAAAAAAAAATAGAATTCAGTTTGAGGGCCGAGGAAAGTTCTATTTCGAAAACTTTACACCACCTTTGCTATTGGTCAAAAAATTCAGTTTAAGTCAATTTTTAAAATCTTGAAAATTGCCGTATTTCGTATACTGGCGATATTGGAAAAATGCAAATAAATTCTGGAGGTCGAAATCTACAAAAAAAATCTCTTCGAACAATTTTTGCAGATGGTCCAAAAAAGGTCGAAAATTTTATAATTTTAAATCGTATCTAAAAATTTTGCCACAGAAAAAGTTGACTAAAAATTCAAAAAAAAAATCGGGGATGTGAATTTCGAAGTGGTGATTCCAAAAATATACCGTGTTCATGGTCACAGAGTAATATTTTCAAACTATTAGGTTTGAAATTAAAACTGGTCAAAAATTGGTCGAATTTGAAACAGTTGAGAAATTTCACTTTTGAAAAAAATGCCTAAAAATCCGCAAAAAATTCTAGAAGATAAATCTCGACGTGCTGATTCCAAAACTATGGCTTGTTTATGGTTGCGGAGCAATATTTTCGAAAAATTCGGTTTGAAGTTCAATTTTTTTTAAATTCGAAAAACTGCAATATTTTAAAGGGAGATTCTGGAAAAACAATTAGAATTATCGAAGAAATGACTCCGGAGATGACTTCTCGAGCTCGAAATCTACAAGAAAGTGTATTTAGTTAAAGTTCGAAAATGGTCGAAAATTGGACGAAATTTGAGGTATTGAGAAATTTCACTTTTGGTAAAAATGTCTAAATATCCGCAAAAAATTCTAGAAGATAGATCTCGACGTGCTGATTCCAAAACTATGGCTTGTTAATGGTTGCGGACCAATATTTTCGAAAAATTCGGTTTGAAATTCAAATTTTTTTTAAAATTCGAAAAACTGCAATATTTTAAAGGGAGATTCTGGAAAAACAATTAGAATTATTGTAGAAATAACTCCGGAGGCGATTTCTCGAGCTCGAAATCTACAAAATAGTGTATTCAGTTAAAGTTCGAAAATGGTCGAAAATTGGACGAAATTTGAAGAGGTATTGAGAAAATTCTGGAAGATAGATCTCGACGTGCTGATTCCAAAACTATGGCTTGTTAATGGTTGCGGTACAATATTTTCGAAAAATTCGATTTGAAATTCAGTTTTTTTTTAATTTGAAAAACTGCAATATTTTAAAGGGAGATTCTGGAAAAACAATTAGAATTATCGAAGAAATGACTCCGGAGGTGACTTCTCGAGCTCGAAATCTCCACAAATTGTATTTAGTTAAAATTCGAAAATGGTCGAAAATTGGACGAAATTTGAAGAGGTATTGAGAAATTTCACTTTTGGAAAAAATGTCTAAAAATCCGCAAAAAATTCTGGAAGATAGATCTCGACGTGCTGATTCCAAAACTATGGCTTGTTAATGGTTGCGGAGCAATATTTTCGAAAAATTCGGTTTGAAGTTCAATTTTTTTAAAATTCGAAAAACTGCAATATTTTAAAGGGAAATTCTGGAAAAACAATTAGAATTATCGCAGAAATGACTCCGGAGGCGATTTCTCGAGTTCGAAATCTATAAAAAAGTGTATTTAGTTAAAGTTCGAAAATGGTCAAAAATTGATCGAATTTGAAGGAGTTGAGAAATTTCACTTTTGGAAAAAATGTCTAAAAATCCGCAAAAAATTCTGGAAGATAGATCTCGACGTGCTTATTCCAAAACTATGGCTCGTTAATGGTTGCGGAGTAATATTTTCGAAAAATTCGGTTTGAAATTCAAATTTTTTTTAAATTCGAAAAACTGCAATATTTTAAAGGGAGATTCTGGAAAACAATTAGAATTATCGAAGAAATGACTCCGGAGATGACTTCTCGAGCTCGAAATCTACAAAAAAGTGGATTTAGTTAAAGTTCGAAAATGGTCGAAAATTGGACGAAATTTGAAGAGGTATTGAGAAATTTCACTTTTGGTAAAAATGTCTAAAAATCCGCAAAAAATTCTAGAAGATGAATCTCGACGTGCTGATTCCAAAACAATGGCTTGTTAATGGTTGCGGAGCAATATTTTCGAAAAATTCGGTTTGAAATTCAAATTTTTTTAAAATTCGAAAAACTGCAATATTTTAATGAGAGATTCTGGAAAAACAATTAGAATTATCGAAGAAATGACTCCGGAGATGACTTCTCGAGCTCGAAATCTACAAAAAAGTGTATTTAGTTAAAGTTCGAAAATGGTCGAAAATTGGACGAAATTTGAAGAGGTATTGAGAAATTTCACTTTTGGAAAAAATCTCTAAAAATCCGCAGAAAAATTGTGGAAGATAGATCTCGACGTGCTGATTCCAAAACTATGGCTTGTTAATGGTTGCGAAACAATATTTTCGAAAAATTCGGTTTGGAATTCAAATTTTTTTAAAATTCGAAAAACTGCAATATTTTAAAGGGAGATTCTGGAAAAACAATTAGAATTATCGAAGAAATGACTCCGGAGATGACTTCTCGACCTCGAAATCTACAAAAAAGTGTATTTAGTTAAAGTTCGAAAATGGTCGAAAATTGGGAGAAATTTGAAGAGGTATTGAGAAATTTCACTTTTGGAAAAAATGACTAAAAATCCGCAGAAAATTCTGGAAGATAGATCTCGACGTGCTGATTCCTAAACTATGGCTTGTTAATGGTTGCGGAGCAATATTTTCAAAAAATTTGGTTTGAAGTTCAATTTTTTTTTTTAAATTCGAAAAACTGCTATATTTTAAAGGGAGATTCTGGAAAAACAATTAGGATTATCGAAGAAATGACTCTGGAGGTAACTTCTCGAGCTCGAAATCTACAAAAAAGTGTATTTAGTTAAAGTTCGAAAATGGTCGAAAATTGGACGAAATTTGAAGAGGTATTGAGAAATTTCACTTTTGGTAAAAATGTCTAAAATTCCACAAAAAATTCTGGCAGATAGATCTAGACGCGCTGACTCCAAAACCATGGCTTGTTAATAGTTGCGGAGCAATATTTTCGAAAAATTCGGTTTGAAGTTCAATTTTTTTTAAATACGAAAAACTGCAATATTTTAAAGGGAAAAACAATTAGAATTATCGAAGAAATGACTCCGGAAGTGACTTGTCGAGCTCGAAATCTACAAAAAAGTGTATTTAGTTAAAGTTCGAAAATGGTCGAAAATTGGACGAAATTTGAAGAGGTATTGAGAAATTTCACTTTTGGAAAAAATGTCTAAAAATTCGCAATAAATTCTGACTACTTAATATTATTCAGTCTTATTTTAGCAAGTATTAATACTGCCCACCCGCGCTGTTCTCATTCTAACAATTTTATTTCTGTTCAGTATAAGATCCACCTTTCATTCTGGCTAGATAAAATGAATCACTGAAATGAAGCCGGGGTGGGTGGGCGGTTTTAATTATCTGTAGAACTAATGCTCTAGATAGATCTCCAATTAATTTAACGTGCGGTTTATTTAATTGCATATCTAATAACTGTGATATTCATAATGACTCATTAATTTTGATCTCTGTTAATTTTTATTTTTAGTTTGTTTAGTTTCTGTAACTGGGGTTTATTCCTATTGAAATCAATAAATATTATTATTACGTCCCCAACTGACATTCGGGAATGAAATAAATATTTATAACAATGTTGTATTGTCAACAAATTCCATAATCTCCCACACTGGATAAGATCTACATCATTAGTTAGCATTCCAGGCGAATCCGAACCTGAAAATTGATTTGCCCCGTCGCATGTCGGAATATTATTAACGGACGCGGCAACACAATTTGAATACGTCAAACCGCATTTTTGCAGACAAATGACGTTATAAATAAGTTTCCAAACAAGCAGCGAGAATGTTCTAAAAATATTCATCTCCCTTCCAAGAAGCACAAGTTTCACCCCAGTTAGGCGAAAATATCACTAACCCAAAGTGCTTCTTGCCTTTTAAATTCCTCGATCTCTACAACCGCGAACTCGGCAACCCGAAACGCGATCTACAAAATTTCAAGCTCAATCCACTCAATCTTAATCACGATTAAACGGAAACCAAACAAAAACCCGCTTCCCCGAATTTCGCATTTTTTATGCAACGAAAGTAAACCTCTCGCAATTACAATATCGGTTTTATTTTCGAAATCTTCACATTCCAGACATGTCAAGGGTGAGCGGCGTGACGTCAAGAGCCTACGCCGGCGGAATTTTCATTGGGCGCTTATTAAAATTACAAGAGTCGGCAAGAAATTCGACATGTCGCGATTCCGATCGAATTTTAACATGAATGAAACAATACACGCCCCTGTGTTTACTACACTCGCCGCCACACCTGGAATTTCCGGGAAAAGCCAGCTTAATTACTGGATTGCCGGGCTTTATTTATTCATAAAGGGGTATTGCGTCACTAATTTCTTGTATAATGAGTGCGTTTCGGTGTTGTGTTCGATCAATTCGATCGGGCTTACGCAATGTTTGCGTAACGATTGATTAATCTCTTGCGTTAAATGTCGCAAAAATGAGTTATAGTTTGCGGGGAGATGGGGATCGGGACTTTGACGCGTTCCGGGAATGGCGTTTTAGAATTAGATTCATAAAAGTTCTACAAAGGATCAGGTGAAATGCCAGATGTTGGGCGTAAGCAGGGAAAGCAGAATAAGATGATCTTCGCTCTGCTGAAAATAAAGGGCAAAGGTCGGCCTCTGATTTCGGCTGGATTATGGGAAAAAATGAGATCGGCTTAAAGTGGCGCTTTGTTGCTTTAGAAAAAGCTCGCAGATGAGTTGTACTTGATTAAAGCTGCGATAAGAAACAGCGCTGCGAAGTGGAGAAGTGCGCTTTAGGTGGTTTTGAAATTGTGGGTTGACATTTTCACGTTGTGTTGCGAATTCCCTTAATATTGTATAATTATAACATTATTATAATTCGCAATTCAGAATATTTGTTCATTTGAGACTTATTAACAATATTAGTCGTCTGTTTTGGGGCGATTAGCTCATTCAAATGAAACAAATTTACACATGACATTCCTCCAATGTAACATAAACACTTCAAGCACTACGCATATTGCTGAGAGGTCTTTTTCCCGTTGGTTATCTGCTATAAATATATTTTCCATTCCCTGTATTTGTGCGCCGATCGGCTAGAGGCGAATTTATAGGGATGCTAATGTTGTTGGAGTAAGTTAAAGGATCCTTTCTGGACTAAATGTAAATGAAAATACACTTTATTTGTTTTTAAGGAAGCTTAAGTTTCAACATAAACAGGAGTTACAGGAGTTGATGAATTGTCGAAAAGCCAAAAGTTTTATTTTACACCTTAGGCTTGTACTTTGTTGTTTTTTGCTAGAAATATTAAAGTGTTGACAAGATGTAAATTTAATTTTCTAACCAATTCTTATTCATAATAGGAAAACAGGGATCCCAAATAAATAATAGCATTAGGTCTCTCATCCGATGCATGATTGGCTAAATTATTATTTAAATTTAATAGATTCTCATTCCGGAATTTTAAAAGAGTAATTTGCCGTATTCAAGATTTAATTTTAAACACTGGGAAGAGGGAAAGGAATTTCATGCTGATTTTGTGTTATCATTTATGTGTTCTACTACCTGAATTTTGAATATTTATTCTCGAGCATTCCTGTCACAGCAAAGTGTCTACCGAGCGACGTTATTGTAATGGGGAATTCGATTCACGATGTAATCTTGATTGATTGATTAATTTTGATTTATTGAATTTAACTCATCGTTTGTTTTTTAATTACACGTTATACGTTTAATTTATCGGGTTCCATGATTCATTTACTCGACAATGTTTAAATTTTGGAAAAAAATTCGAAACAGTCAAAGCTATGTACATTTTCATGATATAATTAAATAAAATGTAGACATAATTAATATTATTTATAATGTTCAAATATGGTAAGTAACTATTAATATATGATAATCAAACCGAAAACGGTTTTACTACAAACACGATGGTATTAAACACAAAGCAATTTGTTTAAATATTGTTAAGTTAATCCTGAAAATATCTAATTTTCCGGCCAAAATATGAAAAATAATTTTTGCAATCTCATCGTGACGTGCGATGACGTCACTGCCACGTAAGCTACCTGTCCAAAGGTCACGTTTTTCGGTCCTTTGTGTTCAGTTTTAATTTCTGTTTGATGGCGACAAGATCGTCGCGTCCTTTTGGCGGAAAAATAGAGCAATTTCGCAAATTTCTAATTTATTATTAATTAATTAATTAATATTAGGGAAAATGTGTTGTGTTATTGCTGTGAACACGAAAAAAAAATGGATATTTTTCCGAAAAGGACCGAAAACAGGGTAAGTACGACTTCAGTTTTAATTTATCGGATTCCGTGATTCCTTTATTCGATAATGTTTAAATTTTGGAAAAATTTTCGAAACGATTGAAGTTGGTGGATCCATGCTATACATTTCCGCGATATAATTAAATAAAATTTAAACATAATTAATACAATTCATAATGTTTAAATATGATAACTATCATAATATGATAATTAAACCGAAAATCATTTTCCTAGGAACACGAGGTTAGCAAAAACAGACTAGTTTGTTTAAACATTGTTAAATTAACCCCGAAAATGTACAATTTCTGTGCTAAAATATGAAAAATAATTTTTGCAATCTCATCGTGACGTACGATGACGTCACTGTCACGTGAGCTACCTGATAAAAGGTCCATTTTTCCGTCCTCTGTGTTTAGTTTTGATTTCGGTCTGGTAGCAACAACACTGGAGCTCCGTTTTGGATTAAAAGTGGCACGTGTTCGCGAATTTCTTATTTATTGTTAATAAATATTAGCGAAAATGTTTTGTGTTAAATGCTCTGAACACGAAGGATAGTGGATATTTTTCCGAAAAGGCTTAAAATCATGGTAAGTACGATTTGAGTTTCAATTTATTGGGTTCCGTGATTTGTTTACTCGACAATGTTTAACTTTTTTGAAATTGGTTGATCAAAGCTGTACATTTTCGCGATATAAATAAATAAATTTTTAACATAATTAATATCATTTATAATGTTTAAATATGATAATCATTCATGTGTCACGTGAGCTACCTGATAAAACGTCACATTTTTCGGTCCTCTGTGTTTGGTTTTGATTTCGGTTTGGTGGCAGCAACATCGAAATTCAGTTTTGGTATAAAAAAGTAGGGCTCTTTTCACGAATTTCTAATTTATTATTTATAAATATTACTGAAAATGTTTAAATATGATAACTATTAACATATGATAATTAAACCGAAAACCATTTTCCTGAGAACACGAGGTTAGCAAAAACAAATTAGTTTGTTTAAACATTGTTAAATTAACCCAGAAAATGTGCAATTTTTCGGCCAAAATATGAAAAATAATTTTTGCAATCTCATCGTGACGTACCATGACGTCACGGCCACATGAGCACCTGAGCAAAGGTTATATTTTTCGGCCCCTTGTGTTCAGTTTAGACTTCGGTTTAATGCAGCAACATCGGAACTCCGGTTTGGCTTAAAATTAGGGCTCTTTTCGCGAATTTATAATTTATTATTGATAAATATTAGTTAAAATGTGTTGTGTTGGTGCTGTGAACACGAAAGAAAGTGGATATTTTTCCGAAAAGGACCGAAAACGGGGAAGTACGACTTCAGTTTTAATTTATCAAGTTCCGTGATTCGTTTACTCGACAATGTTTAAATTTAGGAAAAAAATTCGAAACGGTTGAAGTTGATCGGTCAAAGCTATACATTTTCACGATATAATTAAATAATTTTTAAACATAATTAATATTATGTATAATGTTCAAATACGGTAAGTAACTACTAATATATGATAATCAAACCGAAAACGGTTTTACTAAAAACATGATGGTGTTAAAAACAAAGCAATTTGTTTAAATATTGTTAAGTTAATCCTGAAAATGTCTAATTTTCCGGCCAAAATATGAAAAATAATTTTTGCAATCTCATCGTGACGTACGATGACGTCACTGTCACGTGAGCTAGGTCGCATTTTTCGGCCCCTTGTGTTCAGTTTAGATTTCGGTCTGATGGTAGCAACATTGGAGCTCCGGTTTGGCTTATTTTCGCGAATTTCTAATTTATTATTAATAAATATTAGTAAAAATGTGTTGTGTTGGTGCTGTGAACACGAAAGAAAGTGGATATTTTTCCGAAAAGGACCGAAAATGGGGTAAGTACGACTTCAATTTTAATTTATCGGGTTCCGTGATTCGTTTACTCGATAATATTTAAATTTTGGGCAAATTTTCGAAACGATTGAAGTTGGTCTGTCAACGCTATAAATTTTCACGATATAATTAAATAATTTTTAAACATAATTAATATAATTTACAATCCCAAAACTCAAATATCGCAAAATTGATCAGACGATAAATTGAAAAATTGAAGAATTGAAGAAATACCGCCTTTTTCGACTTTTTGTGGTCTTTCTTCACTTGTCAATTTTCCTGTGATTTTTAAACACTTTTATGGCGCTTTTTTCTGGTATATTTTTAGGGGCTTTGTTCCCGTTCTTTGATGACTTTTTTGTCTCTTTACTTTTCCCCTTCTTTTTGTTGCATTTTTTCAACACCTTTTTTCGCCATTTTTTCACTCGTCTTTTTTTAGACATTTTTTGTTGTTTTTTTAAACTGTCTGTATTGTGTCAATTTTTCTCGCTTTTTTCACTTTCTTTTATTGTTTTTTTTTTATACTTTTTGTCGCCTTTTCAACATTTTTTTATTGACTTTTTTGCTCCTCCTTTGTCGCTTTTTGTCGTTTCTCTTAACTTTGCTAAAAAATTGATAAAGTCAACACAAAATTTTACGATTTTACCAGTAATCAATATAAATTTCTCAAAATCAAATTTTAGCATTTTTAGTTTTTTTTTCGCATTTTCATCTTTTTGTCACCTTTATCTTTCCCCTTTTGATTTTGACTTTTTTATTGTCATATTTTTCTGTCGTCAGTGAAATTCAATGAATCAAATTTTTCCAAAAACCAAAATCCGAGAGATCAGAAATCTAAAAATCGAAAAATCGAAGATTCGAAAATCCAGATTTAGAATATCGAAAGTCTAAAACTGAAAAACTGAGAAAACGAGAAATCGACATAAAATTAAAAGACCGAAAAATTGAGAAACCAGATATGGAAAAATTCAGTAAATCGAAAACTTGAAAAATCGAGAAGTCGAGAAATGAAAAATTTAAAGAAACGAAAAATTGAAAAATCGAACAATTGGGAAATTGAAAAATTGAAAAATCGAGACATAAAAAGTTGGAACCCGAAAAGTCAAAAAATCGAAAAACCGAGTAAGCGAAAAATCGAGACATCGAACAATTGGAAAATTGAAACATCGAGAAATCAAAACATCAAAAGATCGAGAAATCGAGAAGTCGATAAGTGGAAAATTTGAAAAATCGAGAAAACCAAGTAGCTCAAAATCGAAGAATTAAAATTCGAAAAATCGAAAAATTTAAATTTAAAAAAAATCGAAAAATTGGGAAATTGGTAAAACTACAAAACGAAAAATTTAAAAATCGAAAAACTGAAAAATATTTTCCGATTTTTCGAAAATTTACATGAAAAATTTTGAAAATCGAATAACTGAAAAATCGAACACTTAAGAATTCAAACAATTGAATATAAAAAATTGAAGCATCCAAAAATTGAAAAATCCCAAAACTCAAATATCAAAAAATTGATCAGACAATAAATCCAAAAATTGAAAAATTGAAGAAAATTTGAAAAACCGCCTTTTTCGACTTTTTGTGGTCTTTCTTCACGTTTTGTCAATTTTTCTGATTTTTAAACACTTTTTTGGAGCTTCTTAAAATTTCCTCTCTTCTGCCACTTTTTCTCGATTTTTCTCACTTTTTTTGTTTTGTTCTTTTCAACACTTTTTGGTCCCTTTTTAACATTTATTGACTTTTTGCTCCTTCTTTATCACTTTTTGTCGTTTTCTTGACTTTGCTAAAAAATTTGATAAAGTCAAATTTTAGCACTTTTTGTTTTTTTTTTGCATTTTTGTGGTGCATCTTTTTTATCACCCTTATTTTTCCCCTTTTTATTTTTGTTAAAATATTTTTCTGTAGTCTGTTTTGACGCATTTTTGTAGCCGTGTTTCTCCCCATTTTTAATATATTTTTTTGTTAAGTTCTTTTATCACCTTGTTTGTTCCCACTTTTTCGTCTCTTTAATCGCGTTTTTTTATTGCCTTTCTTCTGTAGTCTTTATTGTCGCTTTTTCTAACATCTTTTTTTAAGTTTTTGACTTTTTTGAGTTGCATTTCTTGGTTTTTCCCGTTTTTTGTCTCCTTTTTTATAGTCTTTTATTGTCGCCTTTATTTTTCTATTTCTTTGTCGCCTTTTTAACACCTTCTTGATTGACTTTTTTGTAGTTTCTCTTAACTTTGTTAAAAAAATTAATAAAGTCATCACAAAATTTTACTGTTTTACCTGTAATCAAAATAAATTTCTCAAAATCAAATTTTTATAATATATGCTTAGAATCAATTTGAATAAGAGGTTTTCTGCTTTAAAATTCCATTTTTGGGCTGAAATTTCATGACTAAAAATTGTTTACATCATCCCAAAAAATTGTTGAATAAAATAATATGCATATATTAACCTCGGAACGTAAAAAAACTCGGCCGTGCCTCGTACTTTCAAACATTTTTTTTATTCCTTTGTGGTGCTTTGCATGATATATTGTTGATTTTTTTCGCTGTCTGCGCCCACGTTTACCAAAAATTTTCTGCAAACACGAAAAACTGAATATCTTTCAGATCATCTGACAGAAACGAAACAAATTTTCTTTTAATCAGGTTGACTATGCGTGCCGCCTCTAATCAGCGCCTTCTAAAATTACTACTTCTCTTTCAGTAACACTATCCGGTTCCGTAATTTATGAATAAGTTTACCGACGTTGTATCCAGGGAGGTTCAGCAACCCCGAAAAACGGTCGTGCGTTTATTTAATTATCGCCCCTATTGTATTGCCTTGTAGACAATGTCTTTTATGAAATGGAACGAAAAAGTAAATTGAAAACGAACGTAGGTTTCTATCAAATACCAATTTATCGCCGTGAGCAAAATGCGCGTATTTCAATAAAATCCCAGTCGTGGGTGGCTCACCGGCAAAACAAAACGAAAAAGACACATTGTTGCAGTATTGTTTCCGGAGTCTGAAGCGCTGGCCACTAATGGTGGATGCGCCGGGGTTTGTTGACCGCCGGAGGAGAAATTTTGGAAAATTTTTGCTGATTGTTTCTGATTTTGTTTGGATTGAACTGGCCGAAATGTGTACAAAAAATGGAGAAACTTTTTCTGGTCGTCTCCTTTCTCGTTCAAATAAATAAAATTGTTGGAGACGTATTCGCTTCAACGTGGAATTGAAATAATTTTTTATTGTTTCCATCTCTGATTACCACTGAAATATAGAAGCTGAAAAAATGATCAACAGACTATTCGCATTTAAATAAACCAACATGTCAGTCGGAGGATAAAAAATTGGGAGTCTGTTTGTCTCTTGTGTAATCACTGAGATTTGTTAAACTGGAGCATGAACTTTCAAACGTGAGACGTGCAAGTCAAGTTTTTCTAATTTAATATGCGATTTTTTTACACAATCAAGCGAAAAGTGGAGAAATTGCCCTTTGAATTGAAAAATGTTGGTATTCCGAAAAGCTGATTCATATGATTTCAATTTTTGAAATTTTGACTATCAAATAAAATTGATAGGTTATTTCGACACAACAGACAATTGAAAAATCGAAATATTTTCCAAAAAGTCAAAAAATTGCGAAGTCTAAAAACTGAAGAATGTAAAAACTGAAAAATCGAAAACTAGGAAGATTGAAAATTCGAGTATCGAAAATTGAAAACCCGAGAAATCAAAAACTCAAAAAGTTCAATCTTAATTGAAAAATCGAAAAAGTGAAAAATAGAAAAATTTGACAAATCAAAGAATTAAAATATTGAAAAATTCGAAACAAACAAATCGAAAAACCGAAAAATCAAAAATTCGAAAATCCAGATTTCAAAAAACCGAAAAATCTAAGAATCGGAATTTAGAAAAAACGAAATATCGAAAGTCGAATAGTCGAAAACTCTAAATCGAAAAATCAGAAAGTCGGAAAATGGAAAAATTGATCAACCGAGAAATCAAAACTGAAAAAATTCGAATATCAAAAAGTCGAAAAATCGAAAAACTGAGAAATTGAGAAGTCGAGAAATAGACATAAAATTAAAATACCAAAATTTTAAAAAGTAGATATGAAAAATTCTCAAAGTTGAAGTGCTGATAACTTGAAAATCGAAAATTTGAAAACTCGAAACATCGAAAAATCTCAAACACTGAAAAACCGAGAAGTCGAGAAATGAAAAATTTAAAAAATGCGAAAAACTGACAAACAATTACGAAATTGGAAAATTGAAAAATTGAAAAAATCGAGGAATTAAAAATTTGAAACTCTAAAAGTTAAAAAATCGAAAAACCAAGACATCGAAAATTGGAAAATTGAAACATCGAGAAGTCGATAAGTCGAAAAATAATGAAAAAATCGAAAAAATGTAAGTGGCCCAAATCGAAAAATTCAAATTTGAAAAAATTGAAAAAATTTTAATCCAAAAAAAAATGAAAAATTGAAAATTTGGTAAAATTGTAAAGTGGAAAAAAACGAAAATCGAGAAATCCAATAATCGAAAATCTAAGAATTAAAATTAATTTAATAAAGAAAATTGAAGCATCGAAAAATTAAAAAATCCCAAATTTAAATATCGAAAAATTGAAAAATTGAAGAAAATTTGAAGAATCGAGAAACTAAAAAATTCCAAAATTTAAACATTGAAAAACCAAGATGACGATAAATTAAAAAATCATGAAATTGAAAAGTCGGAAAATCTAAAAATCGAAAAATTGAAAAATCAAAACCTGAAAAACCGAAAAATTGAAGAATCGAAAATCTGAAAATCGAAATATCGAGAAATCGAGAAAAAAACGAGGAATCGAGAAAACGGGAAAATCAAAATATCGAAAAATCGAAAAATCTGGAGTCGAAAAGTCGAGAAGTCGGAAAGTCGGAAATTTAGAAACGCCAAAAATTGAAACATCGATAAACCTGAATAGAAAAATTGAAGAATCGATAATCTGAAAGTCGAAATATCGAGAAAATGCGAGAAATCCAGAAATGGGACAATCAAAATATCGACAAATCGAAAAATGTAGAGTCAAAAAGTCCAAAAATCAAAAAATACAGAAATCGAAAATTTAAAAACGCCAAAAATTGAAATATTGAAAAATCTGAAAATGTAAAATTTAAATGAAAAATTTAAAAATCAACAAAATAAAATCGAATAACTGAAAATTCAAAATAACGAGAAATCGAGATATCGGCAAATCGAACATTTAAGGCTTCAAAAAATTTAAGATAAAATATTGAAGCATCGAAAAATTGAAAAATCCCAAAATTCAATTATCGAAAAATCGATCAAACGATATATCGAAGATTTGGAAAATCGGAAAATATAAAAATCAAAAAAATGAAAAATATCGGAAAATTGAAAAATAAAAAAATGAGATCGAAAATTTGAAAATTTGAGAAATTTAAGCATCGAAAAATTGAAAAATTCCAATATACAAATATCTAAAAATTGACCAAACGATAAATCAAAAATTTGAAAAATTGAAGAAAATTTGAAGAATAGTAAAACTAAAAAATTCCAAAATTGAAACATCGAAAAGCATCGATAAATCAAAAAGCCTGAAATCAAAAAGTCGAAAAATCCAAAAATTGAGAAATCAAAAACTTGACAAATAGAAAAATTGAGTCGAAAATCCGAAAATCTAAATATCGAGAAATCGAGAAACGGGAAAATCAAAATATCGAAAAATCAAAAAGTAGATGAGTCGAAAAATAGAAAATTCAGAAACGCCAAAAATTGAAATATTGAAAAATCGAAAAATTTAAAAATCGAAAAATAAAAAATTGAGAAATTAAAGAAACGAAAAATTGAAAAATTCCAAAAATGAAATATCGAAAAATTAGTAATCGAAAAATTGAAAAACAAAAAAACGAGAAATCTAGCAATCTAAAAATCGAAAATTTAGGAATTAAAATAATTTAATATGAAAAATTGAGCATCGAAAAATTGAAAAATCCCAAATCTCAAAAATCTAAATACTGGTCGAACGATAAATCGAAAAATTGAAAAATTGAAAAAATTTGAAGAATCGAAAAACTGAAAAATCTCAAAAATGAAACATCGAAAGACCAAAATTTCGATAAATTAAAAAAATGTAAAACCGAAAATCCGACAATCGAAATATCGATAAAATAAGAAAAAAAAACGAGAAATTGATAAATGGGAAAATCAAAATATCGGAAAATCGAAAAATCTAAAATCGAGAGATCGAGAAGTCGAAAAATCTAGAAATCGAGAAGTCGAAAAATCAAAAAATCGAAAAGTAGAAAATTTAGAAACGCCAAAAATTGAAATATTGAAAAATCCGAAAACTGAAGAACCGAAAAATTGAACAACCGAAAATTATAAAATTTAAATGGCGAACAATTGAAAAATCGAATAACTGAAAAATAGAAAAAAAAATAGAAAAAAAGAGAAATCGAAAAATCGAAAAATCGAAAATTTAGCAATTCCAAAAATTTAATATAAAAAATCGAAGCATCGAAAAACTGAAAAATCCCAAAACTCAAATATCTAAAAATTGATCAAATGGAGAAAATTTGAAGAATCAAAAAACTTCGAAAAACCGAGATATCGATAAATGAAAACATCGAAAAATCCAAAAATAAATATCGAGAAATCGAGACAAGAACGAGAAATCAAAAAATCTAAAAATCTAAAGTCGAAGAGTTGAGAGGTAAAAAAATCGAGAAAACGAAACGTCGAAAAATCAAAAATCTAAAAATTAAAAGTTAAAAAATTTAACTTCTAAAAAAATTGCAAAAATGGTAAAACTCAAAAATCGAACAATTTAAAAATCGAAAAATTGACAAATCGGAAAATGTAAAATTTAAAACAAAAAAAAATTAAAAATCGAAAAACCAAAAAACAAAAAAACGAGAAATTGAGAAATCGAAAAACCTAAAATTTAAGAAATCAAAAAATTTAGTATAAAAAAATTAAAGTATCAAAAAACTGAAAAATTCCGAAACTCAAACATCAAAAATTGATCAAACCATTAATCGAAAGATTGAAAAATTGAAGGAAATTTGAAAAATCGATAAAGTGAAGTAATTCCAAAATAAAAACATCGAAATACAAATATATCGATAAATTAAAAAACCGTGAAATCGAAAAATCCAAAAATTGAAAAATCAAAACCTGAAAAATCGAAAAATTGAACAATCGAAAACCTGAAAATCGAAACAAAAAAAATTTTTAAAAATCAGAAAAAAGCGAGAAATTGAAAAGTCGAAAAATCAAAAAATCGAAGAATCGAAAATTAAAAATACAAAAACTTAAAAATTGAAAAATCTTCAAACTGATATCGGAAAATAGAGAAATCGAAAAATAAATAATTGTGATATCAAAAAGACGAGAAATCGAGAAATTGAAAAATCTAAAATTTAGAAACAAATAATTCTAAAATCCCAAAACTCAAGTATCGAAAAATTCATCAAACGATAAATTGAAGAAAAATTGAAGAATCGAATAACGGAAACATCGGAAAACCGATAAATTAAAAATCCGAGTCCAAAAAACGAAAATTGAAAAATCAAAAACCTGAAAAATCTAAAAATTGAAGAATTGAAAATCGAGAAATTAAAAAAATTAAAAATCGAGAAATTGACAATTAATTATCGAAAAATTAAGAATCAAAACTTGAAAAAACGAAAAATCTGAACATCAAAAAGCCGAAAAATTGAGAAAACGAAAAATTGCAAATCTTGTTTCGACAAAAATTCAACACGGATTCATAAATCACAAATTCAGGACTATTTTACTTCTTAAAATTTAAGTAACATTTATTCGGCAAAATTGTAAAATGACGTCAATTCTTAGGTGGAGCCTTCATGAATGAATAAATTCTGATTAAAGATTTACCATTCTTACGATAACCTTAAAACGTTTGCAAGATTTCAGAACATTAGCTTTCACAATTTCAAAGTTAAACTGGAAACGGTTCTTAAAATTGTGAGGTTTTTTTTTCTGGCTGCTTAGGATAAAAACTCAACACGGATTTATAAACCACAAGTGCAGAAGCATCTTATTTTATAAAATTTAAATAACATTTATCAATGTAAACTTTGGAGATGACGTATTTTTTCGTACTTTTGGGGTCATTAAACCTCGAGAAAACAAGTTGCCAGTTGCCGGATGGAATCGATTACAACACTTCCTTAGCTTCGACTTGAGAAGCAAAAAGAAAGGATCGAAAAATTTTTCAAGTTATTTTCGAAAAATGAGAAATTTGTCGTTGCATCCACCAAAAACGCAACGTTAATAAAATTCTTACATAAATCTTTGTTGCAAAATACGACACGAGGGAACAAAACCTGACCTAAATCTCCCAAGCACCACATTTAATCTTACGTTGTACAATGTACACACATCTCGATATTAATATGTTTGTCCCCACCAGAAACCCATGACGTCGCTTATTCCAGATTATCCACTTCTAAATTGTATTTATTTCCCCGTTTTTATTTTCGGCCTCCTGGTTGCGGGGGCGGCGACCGTGCCCGAGGAAGCATCAATGGTGGATGCGCCGGTCCTCCGCAAGTGCGAATTCTTGGAAATCGCCCACGCAGCAACTCTGATATTTGGGCAATAGCGGCCTCAAAGGGCACAGCAGCAATGCGGGGAGCCCCAGACATAGCTGACGCCCCCGCAATCCCGGGCCTGCTCGATAGGCAGGGGCGGGCCAGACACCACTGCGGTCTTTGCGTCCTCACTGTCTCCCTCGAGCCGTCAGAGCCCAAAGAACTGGAAGCGAGCCAGGTGCAGTGCATTGCACTTTGCCCAACTTAGCCGAAAAAACTTCTCGGAACGTCAGAGTTCGCTGGTCCCGGAGGACGCGTTTTTCCCCATGCAATATTGATTCGCGTAAATACCTGTGGATCTTCGTTATTATTTCATGGGAGCGGTCGATGGTGTCGGTTGCGGAATCGCCCAGGGCCGGCTCCAATTACACGGAAAAGTTAATTCGGGTAAAAATAGTTGGGGAAGTCTGCCACCTCCGAATTCCTCGGCGGCGCGACTGGCTGGAGCCGTTTTCATGGCCCGCAGCGGCGGCGAGCGCCCACACTTTTTCTCCGCAGAGTCAACATGGGGAGTTTAGCATCCTTTTTCGCATTCAATTAGCTTTTTATGTGGGCAGACGAAACATTTGCTTTTGCTTTAATTACCGAGTTTTATAATTAACACCTGTGATGGACTAAACGAAATTTTTAGCCGGTTGGCCGGGATGCCCAAGCGGTTTGCTGCTTCACAGGGTTTGAGTTTTGTTGCATCACGGAAAGATCAAAGAGTTAAAAGAATTTTCTGTTTTAAACTAAATTAAGGTGGGAAAAAATCAACTTTGATAAAAACTCCTTTTTTGTTCTTCTTCCATAATGAAATTATTCACCGAATATTCGGATGAGAAGACACCATCGCATACAATATTAATAACCAAAAACAATTCATAAGAAGACACCATCGCATACAATATTAATAACCAAAAACAATTCATAAGAGGTAATTCTCAATTTTTATTATAACCATACAATCCAAAATCAAAGTAAAGTTTCATAATAAAAATTGTATTATGATTTTAGACATGTTTTAAGTTTCTTGTTGTCGAAATAAGTCTACACATACTAAGAAACAAAGGCAAAATGTACCCCGCCCACCCGCCCTATTTCACTTGTGATGAATTTTTTTATTCGTCGTGAGCCAAAGAGGCGGAGCTTAACTGCAAAATCCTTATTTTTATACGAGAAATTAAAAACATGTTTTTGAATATCGTGTTGTTCAAAGAATACCATGTTTATTAAGAAAAAAATAAAATCTCATTCATATCCGCCCCGATCTCAATTCTCAATTGTGATGATTTTTTTATTCGTTGTGAGATCGAGGGGCGGGGCTTAATTACAAAATCCATATTGCCTTACCATTTTAAACGTGTTTCAAGTTTCCAAGAATAAAAAAAATCATCACATCGAGAGGGGGTGGGTGGGCGGGGTTTATATTTTGCTTTGTTGTCTCAAGATACATAGTACTCTTCGTACAACACCACACCCAAAAATATGTTTTTAATTTTTTGTGAAGAAATAAGTATTTTGCAGTTAAGCTCCGCCCCCTTAGTTCACGGCGAATAAAAAAAATCATCACAATTGAGATAGGGCGGGTGGGCGGGCTTACACTTTGCCTTTTTGTTTTAATATGTGTAGACTTCTTTTCGCAAGATGAAACTTAAAACATGCTTAAAATGGAAAATTTGATTAAAAAAAAATTTTCAGATGACGTCATAAATTTTTGGGAGGGGTAAACGGATAAATTTTGATCAAATTAAAAATCTCGATGCTTCGTCTAGTCAATAAATGAACATAAGGAGAGAAAGTGTGGAAGAAATATATTAAAAACGGCGATAGAGAAATATTTGTACGAACGAAAGAGGTAAAGGTCGTTAACTGGTGAGAGAAAAGAAAAGCAATATTTCATTAATTAGATATTACTGTAAAATGAATTTATATTATGATCATTCAAAACGTTCAGAATATATTTAATAAAATATTTTATAGCATTCTGACCACATTCAAACCTGATTTGTTGATTTCCCCACATAATATATTATTAATTCAACAACGCTTTTATATTTCAAACAATATGATTCAGAAATTATTTACACGAAACGAATGGATTTTTTATTCTAAAATTTTCCATTTTTCCAGCTTTTGTAGAAGAATTCATTATCTACCACTTGAATTTAAAAAAGTTCATAAAAAAACTCAAATATGTATTTAAGTACAGCAGCGAAAACGTGACCTCATGCAGACATTCTAAACCCTGCACATTACATCCGTCTACAAATTAGTGTGATTCGTGCAACAATTATAAAATTAGGTGCTAAATTTACACAAATGAGTTAAGTGTTCGCTATTTGCTTTATTTTTATGACATCACTCTAAATAAAAATTAATACGACTCAAAATTGGTGATTTTTGGTCCATTTTAGCGCTTATCGTGAAAGCTACAAAACAGACTTCTTCGAAATTTTTAACAAGACAAAAAAATTAAAGTTAGCATTAAAAAAATATAGTGAAAACTTGTTTTTTCCAGAAAACTAATGACGCCAGTAAAATAAACCGTTATTAGGACTGCGCCTTGAGTTGAGGTAGCGTTTGTGGTTGATATATTTTGACACTGACCGCACAGGATGTCCTAAAATAAAGGTGGCATTTCTGCGAAAATTAATCCTAAAACCGCAAGAAAATATTTCCGTAAAGTCAGCGTGAAACGAAAAATTGGCCAAATTAGCCACTCCGCTTTCTACATTAGCACAATGAATAGTTTGGAGCAGAACCAGACAAAAACAATCCGGTCGAGATTCTAGACAAAACAGATTAGTCGAAATGAAAATCTAATTACAAGTTGATTTAACATTAATCAGCTTTTCATTTTCACTAACTGAGTGTGAATGCCTCAATTGGACAAACGAGTTCTAAATCCGCATTTTATTTTGCAATCAACTCGTCAGTTACACATTCCGGTTTTTCCGGGATCTGGACGGTTTTACTTTTTCATTCCTCATTATTTCTTCAAAAATAAAATTAACACAGTGTCAAATAAATAAATAAAAGGGTCGCTCTTTGTGGCACAAACGTATTTAATTAAACCAAAAATACAGAGTTATTTGCTGTTTTCATTTATGTTGATAATTTGTGTGCGAAGACGAATTTACTTTCACTCTTTAATCACCGCTCGCAGAATACATAAACAAATTTTTTATGGCGGCTGCTGAAACTGGCGACCAGATAAAAAGTGGACACCGTTTTGACAATATTTAGAAAATAATAAATAAAGAGCGTTTTACTTTTCGTCTACCTATTTTACTTTTTTCTTCTTTAGCTTTTTTTCGCCTAAAATCCGCTTTTTAAATTAACGAATTCAATAAAAATCATAAATTTCCGACTGTTTTGCGTCACACCACTGCTCCTAAATTAAAGAAATCGACTTTTAATTCGCCTCCCCGCAAATTGGCCTCATGATTAAAGGCCCGCGTTTAGCGTGTACAAAAATACCTCCAACTAACCCCATTCCGACTCCGGACCCCCGACCAGCCATCGATCCTTCAGAACATGACAATTTTAAAAATGAGCTTAAATTGTATGAAAATTCGGCGGAAGGCGTTTAATAAAGGAGCCGCACCGGCAAAGTAAGGAAGCTCGGCACCTATCGGAAAAAAGGAAGAATGATCCAGTTCCTGGCCGTATTGGGGATGTAACTCACACTCCTGTGACCCTTGAATGAAATTCGGCAAAGGGTGGAGGTTCTAAAAATAGACTGCAGTGAAGAGGGAGACACGAAAAGAGAGATGCCACCAGAAACAGACTACGTTAGTGGGGGCGGTAGGGGAAAGCAGAGATGGTCAAACGGTGGCACGGGATCTTAAAACGATGGGTTTATGCAGAAGCTGGATTATGGTTGTTGTTGTTGTTGTTTTTGGGGGGTTGGAGTGTCGAGTCTGGGGTGTTTACGTTCGTTGTTGGTTGTTGTGGTGACGTCAAGGGATATGATGCAATGTACGACGTATGCGATATGGGGAAGAATCTGTATTGTTGTGATGCGGCGGTTGTGTAACACTCCTGAGGAAGAGACTGTTGGATTTCTTTGTTAGGTCAGGAACTTGGTAATTGAGAGCAATTATTTCTGCTACGACATCAGGGTCAGTTGGGAGTGTTTGGGTTCAAAAATAACAATTATGGAGAGCTATTATGTTGCAACAACACGTGCAGAGATAAGATTATTTAAAAGAACTGTATCAACTTTAAAAACATTCCTGGAAATTTAAAAGTAATATCAAGCTTAAGAGAATCATCTTCGCAAATTAAATGAATACAAGTAAAACTCATGCATTTTATACATTTTGGGTAGAATTTGAGATAACGTCATCAATTTATTGGCGGAAAATGAACAGATTTATTTTGATTATAATTTTTACCATGCTTACAATAACTTTAAAACATTGACTCAATCATTATTTTTAAGACACCTATAAAAGCAAAATCAAAAAATATTAATGCAGTGATAAATTATTATTCATTTTTAATTTTTCAGTTTCTCGTGTCTTTAATTTTCGATTCGCATTTTTCAATTTTTCATTTGTTTTTTGATTTCCATTTAAGAAATGCCACTTCGAGTTTTCATTTTTGAATTTTTCGTTTTCGATTACAAATTTTTAGATGCTTCAGTTTTCGATTTTAGCAATTTTTCTATTTGCAATTTCTCGACTCTTCAATTTTTAATTTTTTAAATTTTGGTCTATCAAATTTTTCGATTTTCAATTGTTCAATTTTTAATTTTTTTGTTGACCAATCACATGTCCTTTACGAAGAAGAGGCGGTGGCGGCCTATACAAGATAAGATAAAACTAATTTTGGCAATTACAATCTTTCGCAAAATAGAGGGTGGGTAGGCGGGGCTAGTACGTGCCTAGGTAAGATTAAATAATATTAACAGTGTTACTGGAATGAAGAGGGGGTCGGTGGGCGGGAGTACTGCTGTTTATCAAAACTTTTAGAAAAATAAACTCAGCTCTATCCAACCCTTGTTCCATTTCACTGACTTATTTTATTCACTGTAAAATGTGAATTGATTCTATTTTAACAACCGCTAGAATCTAAGATTTAAAACAAAGTAGAAAGAACCCCTCCCACCCACCTTATTCCGTTTTCAACATTCTTATCATTGGCTCTAAAGAAGAAATTTCCCAGTTTCAATTTTTCAATTTTTCATTTTTAATTTTTCAATTTTTCGATTTTCAATTTTTGGATGTTTCAGTTTTCAGACTTTACAATTTTTCTTTTGCAATTAATCGACTTCTAAAGTTTTAATTTTTTATTTTTCGTTTCTTCAATTTTTCGATTTGCAAGTTCATTTTTTTTTTTCATTTTTAAAATGCGACTCTTTTTTTAGAGGTATGTATTTGCCAATTAGTTTTATTAATGTACTACTCTAAAGGAGTATTATCTGCCAAAATCATCGTATCTTGGAGTTATAAAAAGCCACCCACCTTTTCTAAGAGGTATTATTGCTAAAGTCAGTCTTATTTAGCAAGTAGACAAAAAAATTGGACGAAGAAGTGAAAACGAAACATTGAAGACCAAGAAATTAAATCGAAACTATGAATTGCAATAGAAAAATGCAAAGTTAAAAACTGAAACATCAAATTGGAAAATCAAAATGAAATCAAAAATGGTTCAGTTTCATTTTGATTCCGTTTCTAAGACTGTTTAGAAATATATAAGTTAAGAGATAGAGGGGGGTGGGCAGGCCTGTAAGTTAGAAACAAATTTGAAATCACATCCCTTCGCAATAGATTGGTGGGGCTAGTTCTGATCAAATAAGATTGAATAATATTAAGAGTAGTCGCTGGAATAAGAGGGGGTCGTGGGCGGGTTAATCCTTGTTTACAAAGCTCATAGAAAAACTAAATTCAGTCGCACTCTTGTTCCATTCATGACTTATTTTAATTACTGTAAATTATTGATTGAATTCGATTTTACAAGCGATACAATCTGATTTAACAAGTAAAAAGACCTTCTCACATTTTATTCGTTTTTACATTCTTCTCATTCTTGAGAATGAATTTCCAGTTTTCAATTTTTAATTTCTCACTTTTGGATTTTTCAATTTTCGATTTGCATTTTTCGTTTTAATTTTTCAGTTTTTCGATTTTCAATTTTTGAATGTTTCAGTTTTCCAGATTTTGCAACTTTTCTATTGCAATTTCTCGACATCTCAATTTTTAATTATTTTAATTTTCGTTTCTTCAGTTTTTCGATTTGCAAGTTTTCAGATTTTGCAATTTTTCTATTTGCAATTTCTCGACTTCATTTTTAATTTTTTAATTTTTCGTTTCTTCAATTTTTCGATTTGCAATTTTCACCTTTTTTGTGTTTTTTCATTTTTAGAAATGCGCTCTATTTTCTTGGAGGGTATGTGATATGCCAAAATTAGTTTTATCTTAGCATGTACTAGGCCCGCCCACCACGCCTCTATCTTCTTAAAGGGTATATTATCTGCCAAAATCAGTCGTATCTTAGGAAGTATGCTAGCCCCGCCCACCGCCCTTTATTTTTTTGGAGGGTATGTGATATGCAAAAATCAGTTTTATCTTAGCAAGTACTAGCCCCGCCCACCCACTCTCAATTTTCTTAAAGGTTGTATTATCTGCTAAAGTCAGTCTTGTCTTAGCAATTAGTGACAAAAAAATTGGAAATCGAAAAGAAGTGAAAAAACGAAACATTGAAAGAACCAAAAGAAATTAAAAATTGAAAACTATAGAAATTGCAAATACATAGAAAAATTGCAAAGTCTAAAAACTGAAACATCCAAAAATTGGAAAATTGAAAACTGAAAAATCAAAAATGGTTCGAGTTTTCATTTTTGAATTTTCCAGTTTTTCTGAAGACTGATTTTAGCAAATCACATACCATTTAAGAATGTAATGCTAAGATAAAACTAATTTTGGCAAATCACATACCCTCTAAGAAAATAGAGGAGGGGTGGGCGGGGCTAGTACTTGTCAAGATAAGATTGAATAATATTAAGGGTAGTCGCTGGATTAAGAGGGGGCGGTGGGCGGGGTTAAATGCGTGTTTGCAACACTTTAGAAAAACCTGAACTCAGCTCTGCTCACCTCTTGTCTCCATTTCATTGATTTATTTTAATTACTGCAAATGTGAATTGAATTATATTTTAACAAGCGCTAGAATCTAAGATTTAAAATAAACTAAAAAGAGAACCCTCCCACCCACCCTTATTCCGTTTTCATCATTCATTCTTATTGGCTCTGAAAAATGAATTTCACCAGTTTTTAATTTTTAATTTCTCACTTTTTGGATTTTTTCAATTTTTTGATTTGCAATTTTTCAATTTTTCATTTTTAAATTTTTCAGTTTTTCGATTTTCCAATTTTTGGATGTTTCAGTTTTCAGATTTTACAATTTTTCTATTCGCAATTTCTCGAGTTTTCAATTTTAAATTTTTTAAATTTTTCGTTTCTTCAATTTTCCGATTTCCAATTTTTCAGTTTTTAATTTTTTTGTTAGTACTTGCTAAGATAAGACTGATTTTAGCAGATCACATATTCTTTAAGAAGGCACAGAGCGGGAGGGCGGGCCTAGTAGCCTAGTACATGCTAAGATAAAACTAATTTTGGCAAATCACATACCCTCTCGGAAAATAGAGGGTCGTGGGCGGGGCTAGTACTTGCCAAGATAAGATTGAATAATATTAAGAGTAGTCACTGGAATAAAGAGGGGGTCGGCAGGCGGGGCTATTGCTTGTTTATAAAACTTTTTAGAAAAAAATGTGAATTGGATTCTATTTTAACAATCGCTAGAATGTAAAATTTAAACCAAAGTAAAAAGAGGCCCCTCCAAACCCATTTTTATTCCGTTTTCACCATTCATTCTTATTGGCTCTGAGGAAAACATTTCACCAGTTTTCACATTTTAATCTCTCATTTTTTGGATTTTTCAATTTTTCGATTTGCAATTTTTCAATTTTTCATTTTTAAATTTTTCAGTTTTTCGATTTTCTAATTTTTAAATGTTTCAGTTTTCAGATTTTGCAATTTTTCTATTTGCAGTTTCTCGACTTTTATTTTTTTAAATTTTTCGTTTCTTCAATTTTTCGATTTCCAAGTTTGTTTTTTCATTTTTTAAAAATGCGACTCCATTTTGTTAGAGGGCATGTGATTTGCCAAAATTAGTTTTATCTTAGCATGTACTAGGCCCGCCCACCCGCCCAATATCTTCTTAAAGGGTGTATTATCTGACAAAATCAGTCGTGTCTTAGGAAGTATACTAACCCCGCCCACCTTTATTTTTTTGGAAGGTATGTTATTTGCCAAAATCAGTTTTGTCTTAGCAAGTACTAGCCCCGCCCACCCACCCTCTATTTTCTTAAAAGATGTATTATCTGCTAAAGTCAGTCTTATCTTAGCAAGTACTGACAAAAAAAATGGAAATCAAAAAGAAATGAAAAAACGAAACATTGAACAATCTAAAAACTGAAACATCCAAAAATTGGTAAATCGAAAACAGAAAAATCAAAAATGATTCGAGTTTTCATTTTTCAATTTACAAGTTTTTCTGAAGACTTATTTTAGCGAATCAGATACCGTTTAAGAAGATAGAGGGCGGGTGGACGGGCCCAGTACATGATGAGATAAAACTAATTTTGGCAAATCACATACCCTCTAAGAAAATAGAGAGTGGGTGGGCGGGGCTAGTACTTTCCAAGATAAGATTGAATAATATTAAGAGTAGTCACTAGAATAAAGAGGGGGCCGGTGGGCGGGGCTACTGCTTCTTTATAAAAGTCCTTATAAAAACCTAAACTTTTTTTGTTAGAGTACTTGTCTAATTAAGACTTATTTTAGCAAATCACAGATCCTCTAAGAAGATAGAGGGCTGGTGGGCGGGCCTAGTACACACACACTCACCCTTATTACGTTTCCATCATTCATTCTTATTGGCTCTGAAGAAAGAATTTCACCAGTTCTTTAATTATTCAGTTTTTGATGTTTCAGTTTTAAAATATTAAAATCGAAAGAAATGTTGAAAAAATAGAGAAATTGTAAAAAGGAAAAATTGAAAAACTGAAAATGAAAGAAAATGAAGAAATGAAAAACTGAAAATGAAAGAAAATGAAGAAATGAAAAATTGTAATATTAAAAATTTAAAATCGACGAAAAGGAAAAACGAAAAATTCTAATATCAAAAAATTGATCGAAGGGCAATAAATCCAGATTTTTAAGAATAAGATTTGATTTTGCGAATTTTATTTTTAACTCTAACTAGTTTTCCAGAATCGCCAACTGAAATATCCCAATTTTAAAAAAATTCAAAAAATTCGGATTTCACGCCAAATATTTCGAAAAGATTGCCCCGTGACCCTAAACAGCTATATTTTTGGAATCAGCACGTCAAAATCTATAACCTTGAATATATAAAAATTCTCTCGAAAATTGTTTCGACAGAACTTCCTTGCTTCGATTTTTTGCTGAATTTTTCATTTTTTTTTTCTTCAGTTTTTCGATTTGCAATTTTTCAATTTTGAAGTTTAAAATTTTAATTTTCCACTTTTGATTTTTTCAATTTTTATATTTTGCAAATTTTTGGGTTTCTTATTTTTGTTATTTTTTCATTTATTCGATTTTTCAGTTTTTCGATTTAATTTTTTTTTCGATTTTATTTTTTTCAGTTCTCGTTTCTTGAATTTTTCATTTGCAATTTTTCATTTTAAGATATGCGACTCTTCGAGTTTCCATTTTTAAATTTTTCAGTTCTTCGATTTTCCAATTTTTGGATATTTTCAGTTTTCAGATTTTGCAATTTTTCTATTTGTAGTTTCTCGATTTTCATTTTAATTTTTCACTTTGGATTTTCCAATTTTTCCGATTTCTAATTTTCTATTTTTTTTTTTTTATTAGTACTTCCAAGATAAGACTGATTTTAGCAAATCACATTTCCTTTAAGAAATAGGGGCGGGTGGGCGGGGCTAGTACTTGCCAAGATAAGATGAAAAATATTGAGAGTAGTCACTGGAATAAGAGGGGTCGGTGGGCGGAGCTAATGCTTGCTTTAAAACTCTTTAGAAAACCAAAACTAGCTCCGCCCACTTCTTGTCTCCATTTCAATACTTATTTTATTTACTGTAAAATGGAAATTGAAATCTGATTTTAACAGAGCTAGAATGTAAAATTAAAAAAAGTAAAAGGTCTCCCACTCATCCGTTTTATAATTATTATTTGAAAAAATTTAAGTTTTAATTTAAAAGAAAATCGATATGAAAGAAAAATTAAAAATCAAAAAATCGAAATATGTGAAAAATAAAGGAATTGTAACAAGAAAAAATTGCGATTTGCAATCGAGAAAACGAAAACCAAAAATCGAGAATGTGAAAAACAAAAATCAAGATTGAAATATTGAGGGATCAAAATTGAAAAATCGAAAAATTTAAAAACGCGGAACTGAAAAATCGAAAATGAAAAATGTAAAATCGAAAAATTGAAAAACGAAAATGAAAGGCATGAAAACGGAAAATCTAATACCAAAAATTTAAGATCGAAGGTAAAACACAATTTTTCAAAAATTATAAGATTTAATGGCAAATAAATCAAGATTTTTTAAAGCCAATTAAAAATATTTTTTAAATTCAACAAATTTGGGTTTAACTTCGATTATTAAAATTTGCCGTATACCAATTTAAAAGTACAAATCATACTTATGAAAAAAATTGTCAACAGGATACTTTATGATAACTTAAAAAAAAAGCTCTATTCAAAAATGCATTAATTATATGGTAGTGCCATTTAAAAAAATCAAGTTGGCCTTGCATCTCAAAAACAACCTGTACCTAATTTCATTAATTTGACAATTGAGTTCTCTAGACATCATTGTTAAATTAACTTTAAATCGTTTAAAAGATTGGATAAAAATCAAGACGGATTAATAAGCTGCACATGTAGGAGTGTTATTTTATAAAATTTAAAACACACCAATTCTCTTAAACACAAAACCTTGTATCGTTTCCTTTCTTTCATAGCTTCTTTTCCTAATATTTTCAAATTGTTGTAAACCATTTTTTATAAATTTTACAAAAAAAAAAAATTTTGCAAAAAATGACTTCAAATTTCCGGATTCCGCGTTTCCGGTTACCCATGGTCATTTTTACCGCAACCAGCGGACATTTCGATAATGATAACGCGGTTATCTATCATCTATGAAAAACCTATCCCTCCGGCGCAATTCATTTTTACTGGATTAATTTTTTTTCAAATCGATATCGCCAACCTAACACTGCGAAATAAAATTCCCCGGATGGCAATATCAGCTAAGCTCTGGTATTTTTCATATTATCACTCTAATCCCTAGAGTGACGCGCCATCGCGAATTCTTTATTTTAAAATTTCAAAGAAAAAATGTGTTTGCGTTGATGGCTGGCGAGCTTAATAAAAATCTGTTTTTATTACAATGACAAAAACAGTTGCTGCGTGGGGTAGAGGTCAAAGCTCGGAGACCAAGGACTCGTTGTTGGATTTTTTTGGTTATGATTGACAGACATGCCATAAGCAAACATTAATACTTATCAAAACATAATTGTCTTGATCGGAAGGGTAATTTCCACGGAGGCTGATAACCCCTTATTATTTATAGGCGGGTCTTATAAACAACTTGTTAGATAGTAGTTATAATTTAACTACAGTTTAATAACGTGAAAGTACAATAATTCACCTATAGAATGGATATAATGATGGTTATATCACCCAAAAATCAATATTTGCGCGTTCCTCACACTTGAAAATTAACGAAAGCCACAATTTAATCAAAATATTTACAAAGATTTTAATGGGTGGATGATTTCAGTAAACAATTTATTTAATTTCAAAGAGATACAACTTCGTGTTTTTTAAATTAGTGAAGGTTAAAATTGTATTATAACGTGCAGTCATGCATATTCCATATTCTTTGCCCTCAAGTAAAATTCTACAAAGCAAACTCACAATATTTATTCAAATGATTTACCACTGATTAATAATTTTCAACATGTTGGCTGTTCTTTGACTTTGTCTTCTGATTGTAATTAATTTAAAACTTGAGTGTAACGACTTTCCAACTTACTTCGCGTTTTCATTGTTGTTTATAATTACAGAGGGTGGTCTGGATTAGAACGTTTCTTAATTACTTGTTGGATAATTTTTTTTTGTTGCGACATAATTAATTCAAACTTAATTCAAATCAGTTTTTTCAGTCACCTCCAAAATTTGTAAGTGACATTGTCGGTGTTTGCACAGTATTTCATTAACCTCTGAAGTAAAAAAAGTCACGCAGCGTTTCATCAAAAATTTATTTAATAATTATTTCGGTTTTTTGCTTGGGTAAATTTATATTTAATTGGATATTTACTACATGAACCTGTAATTTGATGTAATACAAGTGAATATTAATTTTTTGCTTTCTGAGCGTAAGCTAAGGAGGTACAGTAATCGAGTCCATCCGTCTGTCTGTCTGTCTGTTATAGTAATCATGATAAATTAAAAATTATTAGTATATCTCCTTCCAAAAATTGATGGTGTCATCTCAAAATTTTTGTCTAATAAATCTCTCTATACTTGTGGTTAATCAATACTCTCATAGTTTTTAGAATTACTTATACAATTTATTTTTACAGTTACTTATGCACTTTATTTTATTAATCAAATCAAAATCGACTCACTCCATTTTCCCGAAAATTTGACTTGAATGTTTTTAAAGTCATCACAAAATTTTGTATTGGAAAAACTACTTTAACATTACGTACATATCTTTATTTCAACTTTTAAGGTGATCATAAAAAAATCACAATTTTTCATTTTTTCGTTTTCTTTATTTTTTCAATTTTTCCGTTTTTCAATGTTTAGGTTTCATAATTTTTTGCAATTTTTCATTTTTCAGTTTTTCGTTTCCTCAATTTTTCAAATTCTTGACTTTTATTTTTCATTTTTCCGACTTTTTCTCGTTTTATATCACAATTTTTCGTTTTTTCATTTCCTTTCTTTATTTCTCCAGTGTTTTTTGGATTTTATAATTTTTCGGTTATTCAATTCTTCAAATTTTCAATCTTTGACTTTTCAATTCGTCGATTTTCCAATTTTTCAAATTTTCAATTATGCAATTTTTTGGTATTACAATACATATTTCATGTTTCGATTTTTCAGTTTCTCAATTTTCAATTTTCCATTTTTCTCTTTTTCGTTTCCTCAATTTATAAAGTTCTTGATTTTTATTTTTCATTGTTCCGATTTTTCATTTTTCATTTTCTCGACTTTATATCACATTTTTTCGTTTTATCAATTCCTTCCTTTATTTTTTCAATGTATTGTTTTATTTGTTTAGAATTTTTCGTTCATTCTGTTTCTCAAATTTTCAATCCTTAAGTTTTTTAAAGTTATCATTTCATACTTATCCGTTTTTTCAATTTTAGAATTTTCCAATTTTTCCATTTTATTTTTAATTCGAAAATTCGAAAATATAAAAATTGAAAAATGGAAAAACTAAAAAATCAGAAAAAAAATTTAAAAAAGCGCAAAATACAAAATTTCCAAAAAGTTGAAATCGAAAAATTGCAAATCGAGGAACTGAAGAAACGAAAAATTGAAGCATTGAAAAACTAAAAATAGAAAAACTTAAAAATCGAAAAAAAAAAATACTGAAGAATCATTAAATTGGAAAGAAGAAAAAACAAATCGAAAAACAGGAAAACCCAAAATTTTAAAATCAAAAAATTAAAAATTAAAAATTTGAAAAATCGAATAATTGAAAAATTGAACAATTCTAAAATCATAAAATTGAAAAAGTGATTTTATTTATTGTAATTAATATTACGTATTTAAAATGAAAATTAAAAAAATCGCAAATCAAAGATTGAAAAAACTGAAAAGCCAAAATTGAAAAAAAAAGTAAAACAAAAAATCTTCACATTAAAAAAGAACAATTGTAAAATCAGAACAATGAAAAACCGAAAAATTGAAAAACTATTTGCAATTTTTCGTCACGGTTTTATATTTTCTTCATTTTTCTCGTGAAATTGCAAATCGAAAAATTGCAAAATCTAAAAATTGAAACATCCAAAAGTTGGAAAATCTAAAAACAGAAACATTATAAATGAAAACTTCACGAATTGCTTATCGTAAAATTGAAGAAACAAAAAAAACATTGAAAATCGAAAAATTGAAAATGTTCACACTAAAAAAAAGAAAGATTATAAAATTAGAACAATGAAAAACTGAAACGAAAAATTAATGAATCGAAAAACTGGAAACTTAAACAAATTAAAATCGAAATACTGAAAAATAGAATAGTTGAAAAATAAAGAAAATAAGAAACTGAAACCAAAAAGTGCGATTCGAAAAACTTTTAAATCGAAAAATTGCAAAATCTAAAATTTGAAAAAACAAAAAATATGAAAAATCAAAAAAATTAAAATTAAAAAAAAAAACAAAAAATTATAAAATCGAAACACCGATAAATGGAATAATTGAAAAAATAAAGAAAATAAAAAACCGAAACCAAAAAATGCGAAAAACCCACAAATTAAAAACTGGAAATTCCAGAAACGCAGATCGAAAATTTCCAAAATATGAAAATTGAAAAATTCAAGAGTTGGAAAATCGGAAAACTGAAAAATTTTGAAATGAAAACTCCAAGAGCTGCATCTCGTAAAATTGAAGAAACAAAAAAATTAAAAACTGAGAATCGAAAAATTGAAGAAACGAAAAGTTGAAAAATCAAAATATGAAGAAATGAAAAACTGAAGAATTGAAAAATTGAAAAATTAAAATCGAAAAACTGAAAAGTCGAATAAATGAAAAATGGAAAAAATCAAAAGTAGTAAAATTGAGAAATGAAAATTTTTAAAAACCATGCTTATTATTATATATATTTAAAATAAAAACAAGAGAAATTGCAAATCAAAACCTAAACAAACGAAAGATTGAAAAATCTTAAAATTAAATATCTGAAAAATTTAAAATCCAAAAATTGAAAATGAAAACTTCACGAGTCATAAAATTGAAGAAACAAAAAAAATTAAAAATTGATAAAGTGAAAGTTGAAAATTGAAAATCGAAAAATTGAAAATTTTCACACTAAAAAAAAGAAGATTATAAAATTAGAACAATAAAAACCGAAACGAAAAATTAATGAATCGAAAAACTGGAAACTTAAAAATTGAAAACTTAAACAAATTAAAATTAAAAAAACAAATTAAAATCGAACTGAAAAATAGAATAGTTGAAAAAATAAAGAAAATAAGAAAGTAAAACCAAAAAGTGCGATTCGAAAAACTCAAAAATTAAAAACTGGAAATTCCAGAAAGTCAGATCGAAAATTTCCAAAATATGAAAACTGAAAAATTCAAGTGTTGGAAAATCGGAAAATTGAAAAGTTTTAAAATGAAAACTCCAAGAGCTGCATCTCGTAAAATTGAAGAAACAAAAAAAATGAAAAACTGAGAATCGAAAAATTGAAAAATCAAAATAAAAAGAAATGAAAAATTGAAGAATTGAAAAATTGAAAAATTAAAATCGAAAAACTGAAAAGTCGAATAAATGAAAAATGAAAAAAAATTAAAAGTAGTAAAATTGAAAAGTGATTTTTTTTTAATTATGACAATTTTTATATATTGAAAATAAAAACAAGAGAAATTGCAAATCAAAACCTGAAGAAACGAAAGAATGAAAAATCTGAAAATTAAAAAACTGAAAAATTGAAAATCCAAGAATTGAAAAGTTTCACACTGAAAAAAATAAAAATTAAAAGTCAGAACAACGAAAAATCGAAAAGAAAAACTGCAAATCGAAAATTTAAAGAAACGAAAAATTAATGAATCGAAAAAAATAAAAAACTTAAAAACTGAAAACTCGAGAAATTTTAAACCGAAAAATTGCAAAATGCAAAAATTGAAGAAACAAGAGAGATGAAAAATAAAACAAATTAAAATTGAAAATACAAAAAAATTATTAATTCAAAACACTGAAAAATAGAATAATTGAAAAAATAAAGAAAATAAAAAACCGAAACCAAAAAGTGTGAAACCAAATCGAAAAATGAAAACCCCAAGAGTCGTTAAGGCTGGAGAGACAACAAAAATAAATAATTGAAAAATTGAGAATCGGGAAACTGAAAAAACGAAAAATTGCAAATCGAAAATTTGAAGAAATGAAAAACTGAAGAATCGAAAAATTGAAAAATCAAAATCGAAAAAACTGAAAAGTCGAATAAATGAAAAAAAATTAACATTCAGTGATTGAAAAATCTGAAAAAAATCAAAAGTCGTAAAATTGAAAAAGTGGAAAATTCCAAAACTACCTCTATTATTACATTTTTAAAATAAAAAACTAGAAAAATTGCAGGTCAAATACTGAAGAAACGAATAATTGAAAAATCTAAAAATTAAAAAAACCAAAAAATTGAAAACTAAAAAACTGAAAATCGAAAAAATGAAAAATTGTAAAATTTCACACTGAAGAAAAGAAAAATTATCAAATCAGAACATTGAAAATCCGAAAAGAAAAATTCCAAATCGAAAACTTAAAGAAACGAAAGATTAATGAATCGAAAAACTGAAAAACTTAAAAACTGAAAACTCGAGAAATTTTAAACCGAAAAATTGCAAAATGCAAAAATTGAAACAAGAAATATAAAAAATGAAACAAACTAAAATTGAAAAAACAAAAAATTATTAATTCGAAACACTGAAAAATAGAATCATTGAAAAATAAAGAAAATAAAAAACCGAAACCAAAAAGTGCGAAACCAACTCGAAAAATAAAAACTGGAAACTCGAGAAACTTAGATCGAAAAATTTCAAAATCTAAAAATTGAATAATTCAAAAGTTGAAAAATCGAAAAAAACGGAAAATTTTTAAAAGCTGAAGAGACAAAAAAAATAATTGAAAAATTGAGAATCGGGGAACTGAACAAACGAAAAATTGCAAATCAAAAACTTGAAGAAATGAAAAACTTAAAAATCGAAAAATTGAAAAATTAAAATCGAAAAACTGAAAAGTCGAATAAATGAAAAAAAATTTAAAATTCATTGATTGAAAAATGGGAAAAATCGAAAGTCGTAAAATTGAAAAAGTGGAAATTTTCAAAAATGAGCACTATTATTGCATATTCCAAAATAAAAACTAGAAAAATTGCAGATCAAATACTAAAGAATCGAATAATTGAAAAATCTAAAAATTAAAAAACCAAAAAATTGAAAACTGAAAAACTGACAATCGAAAAATTGAAAAATTTCACACTGAAGAAAAGAAAAATTATCAAATCAGAACATTGAAAATCCGAAAAGAAAAATTCCAAATCGAAAACTTAAAGAAACGAAAGATTAATGAATCGAAAAACTGAAAAACTTAAAAACTGAAAACTCGAGAAATTTTAAACCGAAAAATTGCAAAATGCAAAAATTGAAACAAGAAATATAAAAAATGAAACAAATTAAAATTGAAAAAACAAAAAATTATTAATTCGAAACATTGAAAAATAGAATCATTGAAAAAATAAAGAAAATAAAAAACCGAAACCAAAAAGTCTGAAACCAACTGGAAAAATAAAAACTGGAAACTCGAGAAACTTAGATCGAAAAATTTCAAAATCTAAAAATTGAATAATTCAAAAGTTGAAAAATCGAAAAAACGGAAAATTTTTAAAAGCTGAAGAGACAAAAAAAATAATTGAAAAATTGAGAATCGGGGAACTGAACAAACGAAAAATTGCAAATCAAAAACTTGAAGAAATGAAAAACTTAAAAATCGAAAAATTGAAAAATTAAAATCGAAAAACTGAAAAGTCGAATAAATGAAAAAAATTTTAAATTCAGTGATTGAAAAATGGAAAAAATCAAAAGTCGTAAAATTGAAAAAGTGGATAATTTTTAAAATTATCACTATTATTGCATATTCAAAATAAAAACTAGAAAAACTGCAGATCAAATACTAAAGAATCGAATAATTGAAAAATCTAAAAATTAAAAACCAAAAAATTGAAAACTGAAAAACTGAAAATCGTAAAATTAAACAACTGAAAAGTTTCACACTGAAGAAAAGAAAAATTATCAAATCAGAGCATTGAAAATCCGAAAAGAAAAATTCCAAATCGAAAATTTAAAGAAACGAAAGATTAATGAATCGAAAAACTGAATACTCAAGAAATTTTAAATCAAAAAATTGGAAAATCAAAAACTGAAGAGAGAAAAATGAAAAATTAAGAAATTAAAATTGAAAAAACTAAAAAATACAATAATTGAAAAAATAAAGAAAATAAAAGCCGAAACCAAAAATTGCGAATCGAAAAACTCAAAAACTAAAAACTGGAAACTCCAGAGACTCAAATCTAAAAATTCCAAACTCTAAAAATTGAAAAATTCAAAAGTTCGAAAATCGAGAAAATGAAAACTCCAAGAATTGTATGTCGTAAAATTGAAAATCGAAAAATTGAAAAATTAAAATCGAAAACCCGGGAGGTCGAATAAATCAAAAATTTTAAAATTCAATAATTGAAGAATAGAAAAAATCTGAAGTCTCAAAATTGAAAAAGAGAAAATTTTAAATATTATTACTATTATTACATGTTTAAAAATAAAAAAATTGCAAATCAAAACTGAAGAAATTTCACACTGAAACAGAACATTGAAAAACCGAAAAGAAAAACTGCAAATCGAAAATTTAAAGAATCGGAAAATTAATGAATCCAAACACTTGAAAACTTAAAAATTGAAAACTCGAGTAATTTTAAATCGCAAAATTGCAAAAAAAAATTGAAAAAACAAAAAATATGAAAAATTGAACAAATCAAAATTGAAAAAACAAAAAATTATAAAATCGAAACACTGTATTTTTCAGTGAAAACTAAAGAGAATAAAAAATGAACCAAAAAATGCGAATCAAAAATCTGATAAGTTAAAAACTGGAAACTCGAGAAACTCAAATCGAAAAATTCCAAAATCTAAAAATTGAAAAATTCAAAACTTGAAAAACCGAAAAACTGAAAAAATTTTAAATGAAAACTCTTAGAGTTGCATGTCGTAGAATTGAAGAAACAAAAAAATGAAAAATTGAGTAACTGAAAATCGAAAAATTGAAGAAACGAAAAATTGCAGAAATGAAAAACGGAAAAATCGAAAAACTGAAAACTTAGCAATTGAAAACTCGTTTCGTTGGGCTACGCTTCAGAGACTAGGGAGGTTCCGTCGAAATAATCTTCGACCAATTTTTTCAGTTACCTTCAAAATCCATACATAGTGTTGAGCGGTTAAGAAACACCCATGACCTTTGGATTTAATTAAGTGTAGAAACGAAAATAACTTTCCATGAATTACTTGAATTAAACTACGACATTATTGTTTTTGCAGATACTTCTTAAATCTGTAAATAATATGACCAAGGTTAACTTAGTAACACGAGTGCAATCTTGGAATTTACTAAGTTCCTGTTTCCCTGGTATTTTCCCATTCCCTACATTCTTCCTGGTCCATATGTACATTTTCCACGATGATACATTTAACTAAATGTGTGATTAAAACCTTCAAACTACCGGGTGGGGTCCAAATGGACCCCATTGATACATTTTCCTATTTTTTCCCGTTATTTCTGGTTTAACGATAGTGGTATTTTTAGTAGCTTCGATTAAGACCTTTTGCTATGCATTCAAAAAATATCAATTGTATAGGTGTAACAGTTTGTTACCAAAAAAAAAAATTAGTCTCTTGGGGTCCGCATGGACCCCACCTGGTTCTTTACGTTGGCATTTTTTGTCTATATTTTGGAGATTTTATTGCACCTGCAGGTCTTATTCTGAGAATTTAGTCTTACAAAAACCATTGTTTTATTCTTTACTAGTTTATAGGCGGCGTTGCAGTTTTGATACAAATTTGCAGGTGTCAGTATTGGTGTCAGTGTGACAATGTAATCACTGTAAAAAATTAAATTTTGTTTTATCAATGGCACGTTATCAAAATCGATATCAGTACAATCCCGAGGATGCTGTTTCGTCTATATAAGTAGCAAGGACAGAAATCAAGAAATTTTTGCATTTCCTGCAAAAGATTTGTTTGCCGAGATCATTCTATTCGTACTGTTGAATGTCAGGAATGCTGGAACAAAAAACTGTAACGAAAAATGCTTATTTAATATTGTTATGTAATTTTTTTAACTTGGTTGTGTTTAAAATTAATAAATAATTTGGATTCGCCAAAAATTTTTGATTAATTCTTTAGTTTTGGCTAAATAAGGCCATGGGGTCCAAACGGACCCCACCCGAAACGATGTGTAATTTTTCCCACCCGGTAGTTTGAAGGTTTTAAACTAAAATACGCCCTAAATGTTCCAAACGAGTAAAGTTGCGAGAAATGTTAGAACTCATTCCACTCTATAAAGTATTAAATGTTCCCTACGTTATTTCAAAAATATTCTGTGCCACATAATTTGACCAAACTCCGGCGAAAACAATGACCAGTGTACGCTTCAAGGTTCTATCTCAAAAAAAAAAACTCACAAACTTCAATCTTACATTTATTAAAAACTTCGTATACACCATAAATAACACACCTCTCCACCACAAGACTAATCAGAAAACCTGATATCAATTTCCGGCGAGCTCTCATCCGTCGTTGTGGTCCTCCGTGTCGTAACATCCGGCCTCCTTAGCAACCGATTATTATCGCAAATCCGGCAGTAGTACTCCACATCTAAGGTAGCCGGGGCCGCCGTGCTGCTCCTCCACCTCTCCACATCCCTCCCGTGACACATATCATGCCTGTGATCATTGCAGTCGTTCCCGGAATTCGGGGGCGGCCCAAACGGCGGCGGCCCTCCCTGCGGGAAACCCGGGTACGGCTGCCTGGGTCCGCCGCCCCACGGGTTAAACCCATGCGGATGATGGTGGTGATGGTTGGGGAAATTGTGGCCGTGGTGGTGGCCGAAGCCGCCCCCGAAGCGCGGCGCCACCGGGTCGAACTCCTCGGTTTCGTCCACGTTGTCTTGCGATTTTTCGGTGGTGGTGGCGTCTTGGGCGTCGCGACGGAAGCGGTGGCGGCGGAACCGCTTCTTGAAGTACACTGGAAAAAAAACATGTGGTAGTTTGACTTTGTCGGGGAGATGTTTCATGGGTGCTTGGAAACCCTATTAGCGTTCCGTCAATCAAAGCCTAAGTTTAATTACGTGTCTCGAGTAAATCGAAATTTATAAAGTCATTTGCGTAATGAACTTTATTCCTTCGGATTTATCAGTCCGGACACATTTGGTATTTCCGTGTCTGATTAATACAGAGCGGTTTGGAATAATGGATGTACCTGAAACGTGTACTCGGTAATGGATCTTGGTGAACGGTAATGAGTTTCTGATAGCTTAAAAGCAAACAGTGGAATTTGGGCATTGTTCAATGTCGAGGTATTGATTTTTAAAAGGAACTAGTTTTGTGCTAAATTAAAAAAATTGAAAAAAATTCGACGAAGGTTATTTTGACTGAACTTGCCTGGCTCCTGAAGTGTGCCCAACAAATCCCGTTTCTTTGAAAAATTATACAAATTTTTGCAATTTTTGTTTTCTGATCATCTCTACAAAGTGAAAATCTAAAATAAAAAAAGTCAGGATATTAAAACATGGAAAAAATACCAAAAAATCGGAAAGTCGAAAAATTTTAAAAGTCGAAAAATCTAGATATCCAAAAACCGAGATGTCGACTAGTCGAAAATTCTAAAACTCGAAAAATTGATGTATTAAAAAATATTAAAACACCATAAAATCAAAAATGAAAAAATCAAAAAACCTAAAATTTAAACAATCAAAAAACTGAAGAATTAAAAAACCGAAAAATTCCAAGACTAAAATCAAAACTTTTTAAAATCGTACAATCGAAATCCAAAAAGTCAAAAGATCGAAGAAACGAGCAATCGAAACATCAAAAAATCCAAAAATCTAAAATTTAAAAAATCGAAATTATTAAAGTATGGAAAAATTGAAAAATACAGAAAGTGAAAAATTCCCAGAACTGAAATGCCAAAAGACTGAGAAATTGAAAATTTGAAAAACAGAAAAATCGGAAAGCCGAAAAATTTTTTAAATCGAAAAGCCTAAATTTAGAAAAACCGTCGATATCGAGAAATCGAAAATTCTAAAACGCGATGAATTGATATATTAAAAAATCTAAAACTATCAAAAACTCGTAAAATCAAAAATGAAAAAATCGGCAATCTAAAATTTAAAATATTGAAAAATTGAACAATCAAAAAACTGAAAAATCAAGAAATTGGAAAACCCCAAAACTGAAAAGTCGAAAAATTCGGAAATCGAGAAGTCGTAAAATCGAAAAATTGGAAACTGAGAAATGTTAAATGAAAGAAAAAAATTGAAAAATTAGGAAATTAAACAACAAAAAAAATCGAAACATCCGAAATCTCGATAAATTGTAAAATCGAAAAATTGAAAAACTGAAAAATCGAAAAATTAAAAACCGAAAAATCGAAAAAAACTGCAATTTTAAGAAGCGATAAACTGAAAAACCGAAAAATCTAAAATCGAGAAGTCAAAAAATTGAAAAATTGAAGACCTGAAAGACTGAAAAATTGAAAAATCGAAAAATTGAGAAACCGAAAACTCAAATAAACGATTAATCGAGAAATTGAAAAATCGAAAAATTTTAAATCTAAAAAAAATCGAAAAAGTGAAAAATCAGTAAATTAAACAATCGAAAGATGAAAAAATTGAACAATTGAAACATCCAGAAATCGTAAAAACTGAAAAATTTTAAATCCAAAAAAAATCGAAAAAGTGAAAAATCGGGAAATTAAACAATCGAAAAATCAAAACATCGAAATATCGATAAATCGTGAAATCGAAAAATTGAAAAAGTGAAAACTCCAAAAAATTTAAAAACCGAAAATTCGAACAAACTGCAATTTTAAAAATCGAAAATCTGAAAAACCGTGAAATCTAAAACCGAGAAGTCGAAAAATCGAGAAAATCAACTGAAAAACTGAAAAATCGAGAAATCAAGAAAACTAAACACTGTAAATTCGAGAAGCGGAGAAATGAAAAAATCGAGAAGCCGAAAAAATTGAGAAATCTAAAAGTCAAAATAGTAATTAATCGAGAAATTACTGAGAAATTGAAAAATAGAAAAAACAGAAAAATCCCAAAACTAAAACATCGAAAAATTGAGAAATCGAAAGCTGAAAAATCGCAAAATTGGAAAATCGGAAAACCGAAAATTCTAAAACTCGAAAAATTAATATATGTGTTATTAAAAAAACTAAAAATATCAAAAAATCGTAAAATCACAAATGAGAAAATCGAAAGACCTAAAATTTCAAAAATCGAAAAATTGAAGAATCAAAAAACTGAAAAGTCAAGAAATTGAGAAATCCCAACACTGAAATGTCGAAACATTGGAAAATCGAAAAACTGAAAAATCGAAAAACCGAGAATTCGAAAATCGAGAAATCGAACCACGAAAAATTGAAAAATTGAAACATCGAGAAATCAAAACATCCAGAAATCCAAAAAAATCGAAAAATTAAAAAGTGAACAATCTTAAATGTAAAAAAAATTGAGAAATCGGAAAATAAACAACAAAAAAGTCGAAACATCAAAATGTCGATAAATTGTAAAATCGAACAATTGAAAAACTAAAAAATTGAAAAAAACTGCAATTTTAAAAATCGAAAAACTGAAAAATCGAAATATCTAAAATTAAAGAGTCGAAAAATAGAAAAATTGAAGAACTGAAAATTTGAAAAATCGAGAAATCGGGAAAAAGAAACATTGGAAATTAGAGAAACGGAAAAATAAAAAAAATTGAGTAATCGAGAAATGGACAAATAGAAAAATTAAAGTACCAAATAAACTAAAAAATCCTACAATTGAAATATCGAAAGTTAAAAAGTCGAGAAATCGAAAGGTCAAAAAACCGTTAAATCGAAAATTCTAAAACTTGAAATATTGATATATTTAAAAATTCAAAAATTTGGTAATCGGAATGTCAAAAAATCGTGAAATCAAAAGTGGAAATATCGAAAAATCTAAAATTAAAAAATCGAGAAATTGAAGAATCAAAAAACTGAAAAATTAAAAAATTGAAAAATCCCATTACAGAAATGTCGGAAAATTGGAAATTCGAAAAATTGAAGAATCGAAACATTGAAAAATTGGAAAATCGAAAAATCACTAAGCTGAAAAATCGAAAAACCGAAAATTCGAAAATCGAGAAATCGAAACATCAAAAATCAATACATCAAAATATAAAGAAATCGAAAAATCGAGAAATTAAAAACTGAAAAATGTAAAAAGTAAAAAAATCGGACAGTTAAACAATCGAAAAATCTAAAAACAGACAAATCGAAAAAACTGCAATTTTAAAGAACTGAAAAGCCGAAAATTCGAAAAATCGAGAAGTCGAGGAAACGAAACCTTGAAAATTCAAGAAACGGGAAAACTAAAAAAATCGAAAAGTCAAAAAATTCTGCGATCGAAGTCAAAAATTCGATAATCGAGAAATTGAGAAATGGAAAAATTGAAAAATCGAAAAATTGAAATATCAAATTAACTGAAAAATACCAAAACTGAAATGTCGAAAAACTAAAAAATGGAAACACTAAAAAATTGGAAAATTGAAAAATCGAAAAATTAAAACATCAAGAAATCGAAACATGAATATATCGAGAAATCTAATAACTGAAATTCGAGAAGTAGAAAAATCGAAACACAGAAATTTCGTAAATTTGTTAAATAGAAAAAGTGAAAATTCGAAAAACTGAAAATTTTAAAACGGAAAAATAAAAAAAAACTGGAGAATTGAAACAGGGAAAAATTGAAAAGAAGTCGATAAACCGAAACAAAATAGCAAAATCGAAAAGTCAAAAAATCGATTAATTGAGAAGTCTAGAAACTGAAAAATCGAAAAAACTGAAAAATTTGCAAAACTGAAAACTGAAATGTGGAAAAATTGAATACGTAATCGAAAAATTGAAGTTCGAGAAATTGAAAAACTGAAAAAGCGAATGTAAATTTCCCAAAAAATCTTAAAATCGAAAAATTAAAAAATCAAAGATCTGAAAAATTATAAAAACTAAAAAATCCAGAAAGAAAAATATAAAATTCGAAAAATCGAAAAATTGAAGAATCAGACAAACTGAAAAGTCCCAAAACTGAAAAAATCGTAAAATTTGAAATTTGAAAAATCGAAAAAATTAAAGAAAAAAACTGAAAAATCAGAAAATTGGGAAATCGAAACAAGGAAAAATTAGAAAATCGAAACATCTAAAAATTAAAACGTAAAAAAATCCAAAAACTGAAAAAATGGAAAATCGAAAAATGGGAATTTCAACAATCGAAAAATCGAAGCATCGAAATTTCGAAAATTTGTGAAATTGAAAAATGGAAAAATTTTAAAATCGAAAAATGTAAAACCGAGAAGTCGAAAATTGAACAACTGAAAAAACTGAAGAATCGAAAAATAGGGAAGTCGATAATCGAAACATTAAAGTCGAGAAATGAGAAATAAAAAAAATCGAAAAACCGAAAAATTGAAGTAGAAAAGACAAAAAATCGATTAATTGAGAAAGTGAAAAATCTAGAAATCGAAAAATCGACAAATTGAAAAATCGCAAAACTGAAATGTCGAAAAATTCAGTTGGTATTCGAAAAATGAAAAATCGAGACATTGAAAAATTCAACAATCAAAAAAACCGAAAAATTACAAAACTGAAAAATTGAGACATCGAAAAGTCAAAAAATCGATTAATCGAGAAATTGGGAAAAATCGGAAAATTTAAATTCGCAAAACTGAAATTTCGAAAAATTTAATAGGTAATCGAAAAATTGAAAATTGAGAAATTGAAAAATTAAAAAACTAAACTAAACTTCATATCTAAGATAAAAATTCAACATAGATTCATGAACCACAAGTTTAGGACTATGTTACTTTTTAACATTTAAATGACATTTATTCGGAAAAATTGCAATGCTTTCGATAACCTAAAACGTTTACAAGATTTCAATTCACTCGATTCTGCAATTTCAAACATAAACATCGAGAAAACATGATAGTATTATCTATAGTCGTTCAATGGACTCCATTACTTAGCTGACGCTCAAGAAATAAAAGACTACTCTTCAAAAATCCATCGCTGCCTTCAATCATGTTTTTATCGCCAAAAATAAAATCGAAAAACCAGCAGTCGTGCTCTTTTTTACACAAACGTTTTAACAAAATGGAATTCCCTATCAATCACCTCCGCTAAAACTATGACCGGTTACATAATCGCAAAAATTTAAACCGAAACCCATTAAATCAGATAACGTAATTATTACTAAAAACACGCCACATGCAGGATACAGCATGCAGCAACCAAGTAACCAATCAACTGCGTTTAGTTTTAACAATGATTGACAAACATCGATTATAACCAAAATCCAATCCCACTTCTAAAGCGCCGTATTTAATCCGATTTTAATGCAGACCGGAATTTTATCAGGATAATTTAAGCTTCCTGAAAGACGTGGAAAACAAAGCCTGTGACGCGAATTAGATTTTACAGAAAAGTACTGAATAAGAATGAGCGAATTTTGCTGTGTACTGTGAGATTTCGAAAATGGAAATTTCGGTGTGTTATTTTTAAACTACTCGAACAATTAATCGTTTTACGTCATACGAGTTTTCTGGTTTTGTTGTTTTTATGGAAAATAACAATGAACAGTAAGCTGATCATTCGCGGCGGTTAATAAAGCGGGAAACATATAACGAAAATTGACAGTTAAATTGTTTCCTCATTGTTTAACCCTAAACCGACCACACCGTAACATCCTTAACCCCTCTGTATTTTCAAATACCGCGTTTATTGTTTACTTATTTATTCTTAGTCCACACGACAAATTCTAAAAACGTTACAATTTCTACCTTTTTCCACAATCAGATAGCCTCGAAAACGTCAATATCACAACAATGTCAACAAAAACCCATTGTCATTATTTCGCTTCCATTTCGACCCACAAATTAAACCTCTATGTTACAAAATGCATCATTTTCCGCTCGCTCACACGCTCCCCAATTAAACATAAACTCGCAGTTCCATCCACATCCAAAACATCTTAATTACCAAACACCCACCAATCAATCCACTAACCTCCATTAAAGTAGTAATTCCCGCTCAGCGCCCGATAACCCCCTTTATCTCTAAAGGCGAGTAAATAATTCACGACGTCTCCCTCCTTCAACTTCAGCCTCTGATCATAAATAAAAACTCTATTGTTGTCGATGTCATTTTCACCCAACTCCAGATCGTCTTCATCCTGACCCGCCCGCCTCACTCCGATCCGGAAAGTCACCAATTTCTTGTCCTCGTAATGAGGCACTTCGACCATGAGCTCGTCAGGAGTGAGCACCTGGAATTTGGGCTCCAGGAGGTCCTTGGCACGGGCACATGCAAACAACACGAGGAAGACTGGCAGCAACATATCGCACGGATGTCACGGACCGAGTGAAGTCCATCAAGCAGACTGTTGTTAATATAGCCTCATGTGGAGATAAGAAGATCTCTCGGCGGGAAATCCGAGGCCTTAATTAATAGATCATGTGTGGAAAAGGCGTGAATCACCTAAGAGGTGAGTTTAGAGGTGTAGTGGTGCAGCGGAAGCCTGAGGAGGGTCAAGGCTTCGCTTGCGAAATCCGTCCAACCACTAATTTGTGGCATTGTCGTTATGGGTATTCATGGAATTGCGAAACGTGACTTCGACAAGATCAAAGCGGGTCAAAAAATAATTAAATTGGATTAGAACTTGGTACGCATAGTGCGTAAGCGACGTGTGGTGTGACAAACCGCACACCGTGGTATTCACACTTTAGAATAAACAACACCAAAATATTGTGAAATTTTAAGCTTTTTACAAATGCGACAAATTCGTTACAATAATGTTGGGTAATTTATAGCGCGCATCGTTTGGGTATTAAAATATTCAATAAATTAAGATGTTACGACGGGTTTCTGAGAAGTAAACAAAAATAGTGTACTGCCAGCGTCAGTTTGACCTACCCACGCAGAGAAAGTCAAGTTCACGTTATAATGTATAGTTGTCGAGTCGTAATTTTCAGAGACAAGACGTCACACTGTTATTACGAATATTGCGTCATAAAAGACCACATTATTTTATTTCTGTTTTTCTTATAATCGATATCCGATGGTTATACTAGTTTTTTCTCGTGGACTCGTAATTTAAATGTGGTTCGTGTTTTATCGATTCGAATTTGTTTGTCATTTTTCCACTTTATCGCTTTTGTCTTAATCTACATTTATTAGTTTTTATTTTTTTTCGGAAAAATTTTGAAAGATAATTTGCATAATTAAAAAAAAGTCATAATTGCTTATTTTTTCCGAACTCTTGAAATTTTCAGCCCGACGTCATACTTTAGTAATCCACTTTCAGGATAAGGGTCATAAAGAATCGTTATATGAACGAGTTTATTTTATCGATTACCTCCGGAATGGCTCATCTAATTTCCCTGATAATTTGGGAAGACTTAACTTTATATTTAGTTTTACAGTGTGCGAGTTACAATCAATATTCACCCTCACGAGATACCGAGATTTTTTCAAATTACTTCAAAAACAAAGCAAGAGATCCTCAAAATTCGTTCAAACTATTTCAAAAATAAACCACAAGAAATGGCCGAGATTCTTTCAAACTACTTCAAAAATAAACCACAAGAATTTCTTCACACTCTGTCAAACTACTTTAAAAATAAATCACAAGAAGTTCCAGATATTTTTTCAAACTACTTCAAAAATAAACCACAAGAAGATCCCGAGATTATTTTAAACTACTTCAAAAACATAACACAAGGGATCCCCGAGAGCACATAAAAACTAATTCAAAAACAAAACAAAAGGGGACCCAAGATTCATTCACTCTACTTCAAAACCCGGATATAAGAAGTCCCCGAGATTCTTTCAAACTACTTCAAAAATTAATCACAAGGAGTTCCCGAGATTCTTTCAAACTACTTCAAAAATCAACCACAGGAAGTGCCAGAGATTCTTATAATGACTTCAAAAATAAACAACAAGAAGTTCCCGAGACTCTTTCAACTACTTCAAAAATAAACCACAAGGAGTCCCCGAAATGTTTTCAAACTACTTCAAAAACTATGTACAAGAGGTCCCGAGATTTTTTTTTAATTACTTCAAAAACAAATCAAGGGATCCCCAAGATTCGTTCAAACTACTTCAAAAATCAAACACAACGAGTCCCCGAGATTCTTTCAAACTGCTTCAAAAGCAAAACACAAGACATTCCCGAGATTCCATCAAAACTAATTCAAAAACAAAACAAAAGAGGCCCCAAGATTCTTTCAAACTACTTTAAAAACCGGACACAAAAAGTCTCCGAAATTCTTTCAAACTACCTCAAAAATAAACCACAGAAAGTCTCCGAAATTCTTTCAAACTACTTTAAAAAAACACAAGAAGTTCCCGAGATTCTTTCAAACTACATACTTCAACAATAAACCACAAAAATTACCAGAGATTCTTTTAAACTACTTCAAAAATAAACTACAGGAAGTCCCTAGATTCTTTCAAACTACTCCAAAAATTAGACACAAAGCGTCTCCGAGATTCTTTAAAACTACTTCTAAAACAAAACACAAGGGATCCCCGAGATTCCATAAAAACTACTTCAAAAACAAAGCAAAAGAAGTCCTCGAGATTCTACAAAAACTACATCAAAAACAAAATAAAAGGGGTCTCCGAGATTATTTCATACTATTTACTTCAAAAACCAGGTACAGGGTTCCCATGATTCTTTCAAACTGCTTCAATACTGAGTGTTCCGTTTGCAGGGCGTTATTTTTAATGAGACACTCTATATATCTTTAGATATTTTAACTGACACCCACAGGTTGTTTTGAAAATTACGATGCTACCTTGCCACATTATTCCAATTTTTTTGAAATTTATTAACACAAAATTTTTTTCACAAAAAAAATCATAGGATTATTTTTAAAATCTGTGTTACAACATTTTGTAGAGAGTTAAAGAAAAGTACGCGCTTTGTTGTGGTATAAATGAGATTAAATGTTCGTATACAGAGTGTGTATAAAAAACGTTTAATTTGTGACAGTTTTCAAACATCGATATTTCAGTTTTTTCAAATAGAACACTTTATTACTGTTTCTTATTCTATTTTTTGATCTATTTCTTTTTTACTGACTATCTTCTATTGAAAATTGTAAAATTTTATATATTTTTTTATAAACTCTGTATTCCACAACAGTCCGCGTAAAAAGAGGTCGATCAAAATATGTAAAAATATACAGGGTGTTTTATTAAAGAAAAAACTAAGTTGTGTCTTACGCCTAAAAAACAGAACACTCTGTCTAGTTAAAAATAATTTTAGACCATAGCCCTCAAAGAACCCTATAAGTTTGGTCTTGACTTTTTTTTCTATTTGTAATAATTAATGACTCACCCTGTATACCTAATCTCAGAAACTTTTCCTTTAGTTTCTTTGAAATTCCGGAAAAACAGTTACCATATTTTGGATATTTAAAAAGAAGTATCTGAAAAATAAAGCGAGTCTGTTTTTTTTTTTTGTTATCATTCTATCAATATGTCGGTCTTGATAGAAAAAGCACTAACTATAGCAGTCAAAAAATTGAGTAATCGAAAAATTGAAGTATTAAATAAACTGAAAAATTCAAAAACTGAAATGTCGAAAAATGGCGAAATCGGAAAATGGAAAAACCGAAACATTAAAAAATTGGAAAATCTAAAAATCGGAAAACCAAAAAATCAAAAATCGAAACATCGAAGAAATGAAACATTAAGAAATCGAAAATATCGAGAAATCGAAAAGTCGAGATAGCCCAAAATCGAAAAATTCAAAGTCAAAAAGTGGAAAATCGGGAGATTCAACAATTGAAAATCGAAACACCGAAATCTCGAAAATCTGTGAAATCGAAAAACTGAAAAATCGAAAAATTTAAAAACCAAAAAATCGAAAAAGCGACAATTTTATAAAGCGAAAAATTGAAAAACGGAGAAGCCGAAAAATTGAAATATTGAAGAGCTGAAAAAGCGAAAAATCGAAACATTGAAAAATCGAAAAATGGGAAAATAAAAAAATCGAAAAATCAAAAAATCGATTAATCGTTTAATTGAGAAATCTAGAAATTGTAAAATCGAAAAACTGAAAATTTGCTAAACTGAAATGTCGAAAAATTGAGTAGGTAATAGAAAAATTGAAAAACTGAAAAAGCGAATGTAAAGTCCCAGAACTGAAAAAATCGTAAAATCAAAATCGAAAAATAAAAAATTTAAAAAATCAAAAATTAAAAAATCAAACATCTGGAAAATTATAAAAAAGAAAAATCCAGAAACTGAAAAATCGCAAAATTGAAGAATCAAAATCCCACAACTAAAATATCGAAAAATTGAGAAATCGAAAGTTGAAAAGTCGAGAAATCGAAAAGCCAAAAAATCGTAAAATAGAAAATTCGAAAAAACTTCAAAAATCGAAAAACCGAGTTGGTGAAAAATCGAAAGTTCTAAAACTTGAAAAATTGATGTGTTAAAAAATTAAAAGATTGGGAAATCGGAAGGTCAAAAAAATCATGAAATCAAAAGTGGAAAAATCGAAAAATCGAAAACTTGAAAAATCGAAAAACTGAAGAATAGAAAAACTGAAAAATCAAGAAATTAAAAAATCCCACGCTTGAAATGTCTTAAAACTGGGAAATCGAAAAATCGAAAATTGAGAAATTAAAAACTGAAAAATATTAAATGTAAAAAAATCGAAAAACTGAAAAATCGGGAAATTAAACAATCGAAAAACCGAAACATTTCGATAAATCGTGAAATCGAAAAATTTAAAATTGAAAAATCGAAAAATTTAAAAACCGACAAATCGGAAAAGTGCAATTTTAAAAATCGAAAAATTGAAGAAACAAAAAATCGAGAAGTCGAAAAAGCGAAACATTGAAAATTCGAGAAACGGGTAAATCAAAAACTGGAGAAGTCGAAAAATTCAGAAATCGGAAAGTCAAAAACTGAAAAATCCTAAAACTGAAGTCGAAAAATTGGGAAATTGAACAATTGAATAATCGAAACATTAAAAATTTGGAAAATCGAAAAATCAAAAATCAAAACATCGAAGAATTGAAACATCAAGAAATCGAAACAACAAAATATCGAAAAATCGAGAAATCGAAAACTCGAGGAGCTGAGAAATTAAAAGTCGAAAAATTGGAAAATCGGGAGATTCAATAAGGTCAAAAGACGAAAAATCGAAAATTTGTAAAATCGAAAAACTGAAAAATCGAGAAATTTAAAAACCAAAAAATCGAAAGAACTACAAATTTAAAAAGAGAAAAATTGAAAAACCGAAAAAGCTAAAACTGAGAAGTCGAAAAACCAAAAATTAAGAAATTGAAAATTCGAAAAATTTGAAAAATCGGAAAAACCGAGATTGCGAGAAATCGAAAATTCTAAAACTTGAAAAATTGATATAAGTGGAAAAATAAAAAAATCTAAAATTTAAAAAATCGAAAAATTAAAGAATCAAAAAACTGAAAAACCGAGAAAATGAAAAATCCAATGACTGAAATGTGAGAAGATTTAGAAATCGAAAAATTGAAGAATCGAAACATTGAACAATTGGAAAATCTAAAAATCGCAAAGCCAAAAAATCGAAAACCCGAAAACTCAAAAATCATGAAATCGAAACATCAATAAATTGAAAAATTGAAACACCCAGAAACCGAGACAATTTAAATATTGAGAAACTGAGAAATCAAAAACTCGAAAAACTGAAAAATTGATAAATTAAACAATCGAAGTATTGAAAAAAAAATCCAAAAATAGAAAAACCGACAAATCTAAAAAACTACCATTTTAAAAATCGAAAAAACTGAAAAATCGAAAATCCAAAACCGAAAATTCGAAAAATCGAAAAATTGAAGAACTGAAAAACCGAAAAATTAGAAAATCGAGAAGTCGAGAAAATGTTTCGTTCGAAAATTCGAGAAACGAAAAAATAAAAAAATCGAGAAGTCGAAAAATCCAGAAATCGAAAAGTTAAAAAATTGAATAATCGAAAAAGTGAAAAATCAAAAAATTGAAGTATTAAATAAACCGAAATATTAAAAAATTGTGACATCGAAAAATTGAAAAATCGAAACATTAAAAAATGGCAAGATCTAAAAAATCGAAAAATTTAAAAATCGATAAATCTAAAACCGAGAAGTCGAAAAATCGAAAAATTGAAGAATTGAAAAAGGGAAAAATTGAAAGACTTAGATATGGAAAAAATAAAAAAATCGAAAAATCAAAAAATCGATTATCCGTTAGACTGAGATGTAAAATCGAAAAACTGAAAATTTGCAAAACTGAAATGTCGAAAAATTGAGTAGCTAATCGAAAAATTGAAGTTCGAGAAATTAAAAAACTGAAAAATCGAATGTAAAGTTCCAAAACTGAGAAAATCGTAAAATCAAAATCGAAAATTTAAGAAATCGAAAAATTAAAAAATCAAAGATCTGAAAAATTATAAAAACGAAAAATCCAGAAAGAAAAATATAAAATTTAAAAATCGAAAAATTGAAGGAACAGGAAACTGAAAAATCAGCAAATTGGAAAACCCCAATACTGGAGTGTCGAAAAATCTGGAAATTCAATTTAAAAATTTAAAAATCAAAAAATTTAAAAATCGAAAAATTGAACAATTGAAAAAATTGATTTTTCATTCATTCTATCAATATATTTATCTTGGTAGAAATTTAACGTACGTTTGGCTATAGCATTTATTATTTTTTAAATTTACCAAATTTCGAAAATGAGTTAACGATACATTAGCACATTTTACATTACTTCATGTTTCCATCGATTTTTTTCCATACTGTGAACACCCTGTATATGTATTAAAATAAAAGAAAAACTTCGACAAACACGAACTCACTCCAAATCAAACTTTCTTTAAATTTTACGCAACTTTCAGGAAGAGAATTAATATTTCCATGCAGTATATCATGTTTCCCTCTAATCGTCGCAAACAAGAGGTTAGGAAACTTCAATAACAGACCAACTTTTCTCAAACATTTGTATTCGACCCAATAAAATAAAAATAGAAACAATTTCATACCTACTTCAAGAAACCCTAAAAATAACCTGAATTCGTAATTCAATCACTTAAAACTTTATCCATAGAACAAAAATAAAACAGACTTCCACAAATATACAAATCTAAATCAATGTCAATAAATTTTTAAGACCCCATTGCAATATTAATCTGGACGAGATGGCCACAATTTATTTTTACCCATATGATTCTCCCACGAAGAGGGATTTCTCTGAGGAAAATCCCCCAAACCAAAATTTCCAACAGTTATTATTAAAAAAATGAATAAACGCTAATAAAAATTTAAAAAATTCTACAAAACGACAATATTGTAATTTTAAGAACGGGTTTCCCCACAAAGGAAACGAATTTGTTGTTTTCACGGAAGAGTTCCGATTTTGAGAATGTATACAGAAAATACATTAGTATAATTAAATTAAAGTGGTGTTTATACACCCACTCGGACCTGGAAGAGAAACATTTAACCACGGAGAATGGTAATGGAACTGTACCAAACCAATTCTAGTCAGGTGCTGCCATCTGGAGAACGGGAGCCGACAAAATCAATTCATTGGAAGAATTCTTTTCAGAGCCGGTTCATAAACTAATGTATATAATATAACGTGAAAGATGAAGACGATAATAAGTATATGTAGGTACAATTACACCACCATCAATCACAAACGGATTTATTGTATTTATAATAATTATTTCGTTACAAGAATTATTGCTTAAACATGGCGACTTACAACAACAAAACAAATCAAATGTACAATACGCCGCTCACAAAAGCGGCTAATTATCCTTTATTTAAAATGCTTTAACATAATACAAGAACCTCAAACAATACACAACAAAAGTCGAGTTCGAACAAAATAAAAATTTCGGCATAAGCAAGTAAGAAAGAAGTGAAAATAAGAGAAAACCGCTTAGCACCAATAACACAGCTAGAGTATTAAAATTTTGAAAACTTTGGCACAATACCAACATACATTTTGTCAACATTATACAATACTCTTCTCTCTACTACAAAGTAACATCACTTTCCCCGGCGGGAACAAAATAAATCGAAACTTAGACATCCTTCAAGGCCAGTTCTCTTGGTTCATGTGGGGCAGGCAATTTCGCGTAATTGGCCTCAATCCCCCAGATATCTTTCCCGTATTCTATGATAGTGCGGTCACTGGAGAACTTTCCAGACGACGCGATATTATTAATCGCCATTTCTATCCACTTGGACTGGTTCTAAAAACGCTACTGTTAAGTCAATTCTGTCACAAAATAAGTCATACTAACCTCATAGACGGCGCTGACTTCTTCTTGTTTCTTGATATAGGCGTCATAGTCAGCCAGCAAGTAAAACCTATCATACTTAAGCAAAATGTCAGCCAGATCCTTAAACTCGTCTGGGTTATTAGGGTTAAAGAACCCGTTTTGAATCTGATCAACTACTTGTTTTAATTCGGGGTTCGCGTTATAGTAGTCGTACGCGTTGTACCCTTTCTGTTTCAACGCCTCCACTTCCTCCACGGTCATTCCAAAAATGAAAATATTATCCAAACCCATCTCTTCAGCCATTTCCACGTTGGCACCATCCAGAGTACCAACAGTCAAGGCGCCATTTAATTGGAACTTCATGTTCCCAGTACCAGACGCCTCAGTTCCCGCTGTCGAAATCTGCTCGCTCAAATCCGCCGCCGGGATGATCTTCTCGGCAAGCGTAACCCGATAATTCTCCAGGAAAATAACCTTCAATTTATCCCCGACGATCGGGTCATTATTGACCACATTCCCCACGCAATTAATCAACTTGATGATCTTCTTCGCGGTGTAGTACCCGGAGCTGCCTTTCCACCGATCATCACGGTCCTGGGGGTGATTTTAGCCGCCGGGTTCCTCTTTATCCTATTATAGAGAGTAATAATGTGCATACAGTTCAAAAGCTGCCTTTTGTACTCGTGGATACGCTTAACGTGGATGTCGAACATGGAAGCCGGGTTGACTTTAACCCCGTAGTCTTTCTCGATCAACTGCGCAAGCTTGAGTTTGTTCTCTTGCTTGACTTTAGCTATGCCTCGTTGGAAAACGGGGTCTTTGGCCCATTGTTTGAGTTGTTGGAGCTGGTCGAGGTGCACCATCCACTCTTCCCCGATTTTGTCACAAATGAGGTCACTCAAGCCGGGGTTACACAACACGAGCCACCGCCGAGGAGTAATTCCGTTAGTCTTGTTCTGGAACTTTTCGGGACTGAGTTCGTAGAAGTCTTTAAACCTGGAAGACACAAAGTAGTGGGGTTAGTGCAGAAAAGTCGGACTTACAAATCGGCTTTGATGATTTCTGAGTGGATCGTGCGACTCCGTTGCCCGCGTGCGAGCCTACGATGGACAAGTGGGCCATGTTGACGCGCTTGATACCGTCTTCTTCAATCAAAGACATACGGCGCATCCTGTCGAGGTCGTGCGGCCATTTTTCATCACGTTTTCGAGATGGATGTGGTTGATGTGGTAGATGATCTCCAAGTGGCGCGGGAGGATGTTCTGGAGCATGTCAATAGGCCAGCGCTCCAGGGCTTCGGTAAAACAGTATGGTTGGTGTAGGCGCACGTTCGTACGGTGATGTCCCAGCGCTATTCCATGGAAGTCCCTCAATATCCAGCAAAATCCTCATCAACTCTGGAATGGCCAACGACGGTGCGTGTCATTGAGTTGAATCGCGACCTTATCCGGCAGCAAGTCGAAATTGTTCTAGTAGGCTCGCGCGTCCCGAATTTCGCCGCCTTGAACCGCCGGATGATATCTTGAAGCGTAGCCGCACACATAAAATACTCCTGCTTCAACCGCAGCTCTTTGCCGCCAAAGTTATTGTCATTGGGGTACAAAACCCGCGATATGTTTTCAGCCAGATTTCGGTCCAGAACCGCCTGAATATAATCACCGTCGTTGACTAAAAACCAAAAACTGTAACCCAAGACGTGCGACCCTATAAAAACTTACAAAATTGCAAATTGAAGTCGATGGGCGACTTCGCCGACCATAACCTCAACGTGTTGACGACGTTGTTGTTGTACCCGGGAATGGGGTTATCGTAAGGGAGCGCGAACACCACCTGGGTGTTGACCCATTTCCGCCCGGTGGGTGAGTCCACCACGTTACCGTAGAAGTTCACGGGTAGCATGTACTCAGGGCGGGCTTTCTCCCACGGGTTGCCGAATCTGAGCCAATCGTCGGGCTCCTCTTGTTGTTCGCCGCTGATGATCTTCTGGGCGAAGATGCCGTATTCGTAGCGGATGCCGTAGCCGTAGGCCGCCATGCCTAGGGTGGCCATGGAGTCGAGGAAAACAGGCGGCGAGGCGGCCCAGGCCGCCGTTGCCCAGACCGGCGTCCTCTTCCAATTCCTCGAGTTCTTCGATGTCTAAGCCTAGTTGGTAGAGAGCTTCGTCCACGGAGCTTTGGATGCCTAGGTTAATCATGGTGTTTTGGAGAGATCGGCCCATGTAGAATTCTAGAGAGAGGTAGTAGACCCGCTGCAAAGGAAAATCGATGTAGCGATGGGGTTAGACTGCTCCAGCTCCTCACTGCGGGTTTCCACAATCCCTAAACGCTTACCCGGACTAATTTTTTTAACAATAATGAATCCGGTCACAGAAAAATTGTTATAGAGATCTCCTTCCATGTAACTTTAAAGAAAGTCAAGTGTGCTTTGTGAATGCTGAACCCTCAGTCTAAAAATAGCGCCGACTTGATCATTAATTAAAATACTTAAAGGTTATTATTGCTTAACGAACAATGGTGCAATAAAGCACGCGTTAGAAAATCAAATGCAATTTAAATTTTTAAACAAAAAAAATGGTTAATAAAACAATTTCGTTAGAGCTTAACCTTTGTAGTAAAAATAGTTGTTTGAGTGAACCTTTCAGTTGCACTTTGATAGAGATAAGTGAAGTAATAACAATAACAGTTAGTATTAAATCAGCAAATGTAGTTCAAGGAGATTTCACTATAAATTGAAAAACGGCTAATCTATGAACTTGTTTTCGCATTGGGAACATTTTTTAACGATCAATAAATTACGTTAAATTGGATCTAAAAAATTAGCGACAGATTTTTAATTATTTTGACCTAATCGAGGTGTATGCAACGAGTTTCTTAGAAATAAACAACTATTATGTAAGTCGATAATTATCTGATATTTTATAATGACCACTGGAAATGCACAAAGCCAAGGTTAAACGAGTAGTTGCACTGCAAAAGTTACATATTTTTTAATAAAAAACATTTGATATTTCTTTATTAGCCAATCTTTCAAGGATTATCTTCATTTATAATTAGATCTAGTCATATATTTTCTAGATAACTTTTAATCTCTATTTCCAAAATATCTACACTACATAGTCAACAACAAACAGTTCTTGAAATTTTCAGCTAAGCTATCTTAAGAAATTATTGACTTAAGTCGCTCAAGGCACTTGATGTGTCTATTGTGCCCACCCGGAATGCAAGAATCGCCAGCTATTTTGTTTACACTGTACTAATTGGAATGTTTATGACAATGATTAATGCTTTGATTAGAGTCAAAAATTTCAAAAAATCTGTTTTTTGGATTGTGGAAAAACTTCCACAGTTGCATAACCTAAATTAAATCATTCGTATTTCAGTCGATCTTTGAGACCGTTCGGAGCCAGATTCACTTGGCCACTCCAAATTTCGCCGATTAGATAATTCTGGCTTCAGTCGAACAATCCAACAATAAATTTTCTCCGAGTTTCTCAATCCACAAGCAAAACAAGAAACAACTTGGTTTAATTTTGGCTTAGATCTTCACCACCCAAAATACATTCTGAATCACAGTTGGCCAATTCAAACCAAAAAATAAAGCACCCCTGCGCAATAAACCTAATGAACCCGAAAATATTTTTCCAAAAATTTAACATCTGTTGGACGCGCGCCAGCCACATGAAATATTGACACGTGCTTTCTTGTGGCCCGTTCCAACTTCCAACCATCAAACGAAAGTTCAGCGGAATACAATTTGAATGAACCGATAAGCCCATTGTTCGCCCGATAAGCGAAAATAAACCCCGACCTTTACCCGAGTTGAAAACGCTGTGAGACGTTTCGGGCGGCATCTTCAACTTTGAAATTTCTCACCTTGGGGTCCTTTTCGTAGTAGTGCTGCTGCGTGCGGATCCATCTCGAGACCAGGTGGTCCTTCACGGTGTGGGCTAGCGCGATGTAGTAGTCTCTGGCGGTGGCCACATTCCGGTCCTTCACTAGAGTGTAGTGGAGGTGGCGGTTAAAGGTCTTCTTGATTTCGTTGACGTCGTCGAGTTGGGCGATTCCCCGGACGCTGATTTGTTTTCTTCTTTCGCTGTCCGACTGCGGGATGGACATGTTGTCTTCGTGAAGGCGACCGAATAATGAGCTTGAGGTCGCCTCGCCGGCTTTACTGGCTTGAAATGAGTGTAGGGGTCACCTTGCGGAGGGAGTCAGCGCGCAAACGCAAGTTTGTAAACACAAAACAGCTGGCAAGCCCCTTTTCGCAGTTGCCGCCAATTTTTGGAGTGGTTGGACACGTGATGGGATTAACAGAGAGCGGAGACGAGCGACATGGAGCGAACGAGTGATGGATGAGTAATGGTTTTACGGAATTTCGCATTTACTTACTTCAGTGATTATATGGTTTAAGTATTAGGGCCGCATGATTACTGATGTAGAGTGCATGATAATTGTTCATTAGGGATATTTTTAGAAGCTACGTGGCTCTGCGTGGGATTGCAGTGAGCAAATGGGATTATCTCGGTATTAAGAAAATGACGTTGGGTAGGATTTTGTCTGGACTTTAATTGTGGACAGATAAGCTGTAATCAAGCTGACGACCTTACTTCGAGCAGACTGTCGTGAGATAAGAAATGGTACAAATATACTGTAGAAAGACTGGGCCGAAAAATTACAATGAAAAGTAAATTTACTTATTCAAACGTCATGTTAAATACGTTCGTTTTTCAACAAGCTTTAACCAGATATTGCAACTGCTGTAATCAAAATCAGTTTTCAAGTCAAATTGATCAGGTTTTTTTTTATTACTATTTTTACACAAATATACAAAAGTAATTTTATATTATAACCTAACTTTGCAAAAAATGGTTGTTATGTTAACGGTTTTTGTTTAAACATAACGGCAACCTTTTAAATCCTTTATATTAAGGTAGCATTGTGTTTTCACTTCACGATAATTGCGCCGAGGGAATATTAAACTCTTTATTTATCGCTTTCTATTGTCAATTTTTAAATTACGTCGGTGTAATTGTGGTTCAGAGAAATTGGAGCTCAAGGTCAAACTTTTTAATGTCTTGTTTGACGTTTCCGGTCAATATGGCTGCTCGAAATCTGAAACATTTATTTTTGAGACTGAAAATGAGGTGAATACACACGCAATACAAAAAAATAAAAAACTGAACTCTTCGGGAAATTTAAAAAGGAAAAATCTTGAAAAAAAGCGAGAAAATCTTGAACATTTTTCATAAAATCTTCAAAAAAAAAGAATTTTTAGAAACCTTGGAAAATCGTCAAAAAAACTTGAAAAAATCAAAAACAAAAGCGGAAATCTTCAAGACCCGGTTTCCAGAAGCTGACTGGGATTATTAAATTTTTAACACGGGGTTAAAGTGTCACGTGATTGACTCTACGCCAATCACTCAATCAAACGTCACCAAACACCTCGTTAAATGCGTGATTAACTTAATCCCAGTTAAAATATTGTATAAACTGGAAACGGAGACATTTTGAAAAAGATCTTTAAAAAAAACTTGAAAATTTAAAAAATGTTTGAAAAACTAAAGAAAATATTAAAAACCTTGAAAACTTAAAAATCTTGAGAAACTTCAAAACCCTTGAAAAATAAAAAATCTTAAACAATCTCTTTAAATTGCTTCAAAAACAGTACACAAAAAAATCCCCTAGATTTTTTCAAACTATTTCAAAAACCATACAGGAGTCCCCGAGATTCTTAAAATTAAAAAAAAAATGAAAATCTTGAGAAATTCAGAATCTTCAAAGAAATTCAAACCACTGAAAAATCTTCAAGAAATTTAAGAACGAAGAACCTTGAAAAAAAGCGAAAAGATCTTAAAAATTTTTCAAAAAACTTGAAAAACCCAAAAATAAAAGGAGAAATCTTTAAAAATAAATCTTAAAGACCCGGTTTGCAGAACCTCAATTAAATATTTGACTGGGATTAAATTTTTAAAACGGCGTTAAAGTACCATATGACTGACACTACGCCAATCAGAAGTCGCTAAACGTCTCGTTAAATGCGTGATTAACTTAATCCCAGTTAAAATATTGTGTAAACTGGCTCTAAAAAACAGAAATATTTTGAAAAAAAATCTTCAAAAAAAAAACAGAAAAAAGGAAAATGTTAAAAAAACTTGAAAATTTCAAAAATGTTTAAAAAACTTCAGAAAATATTAAAAACGTTGAAAACTTAAAAATCTTCAAAAAAATCTTGAGAAACTTCAAAACCCTTGAAAAATAAAAAGTCTTCAAATTTTAAAACAAATCTGTAAAAAAATCTTGAAAATCTTGAGACATTCAAAAAACGAATAATCTTCAAAGAAATTAAAGACTCTTTAAAAACCTTGAAAAAATCAAAAACAAAAGAGAAATCTTTAAAAACAAATCTTGAAGACCCGATAATGTAAAAAAAAAACTTGAGAATTAAAAATATGTTTAAAAAACGTAAGAAAACATGAAAAACCTTGAAAAACTTCGAAACCCTTGAAAAACTTCAAAACCCTTGAAAAATAAAAGAAATTTTTAAATCTTCAACAATCTCTTTAAATTGCTTCAAAAACAGTACCCAAAAAAATCCCCTAGATTCTTTAAAACTGTTTCAAAAACCATACACGAAATCCCCGAGATTCTTTAAATTACTTCAAAAACAAGGCTTATGTGATGCCTGAGATTCTTAAAATTAAAAAAAAAGCAAAATTTTTGAAAAATCTTGAAAATCTTAAAACAAATCTGTAAAAAAATCATGAAGATTTTAAAAATTCGAAAAAAAACGAATAATCTTCAAGGAAATTAAAAAAACTGAAAAATCTTCAGGAAATTTAAGAAGGAAGAACCTTGAAAAAAGTGAAAAAATGTTAAAAATTCTTGAAAAAACCTTCAAAAAAATTAAAGACTTTGAAAACCTTCAAAAATTTTCAAAAAACTTGAAAAAATCAAAAACAAAAGAGAAATCTTAAAAACAATTCTTGAAGACCCGGAAAATGTAAAAAAAACTTGAGAATTAAAAAAATGTTTAAAAAACGTAAGAAAACATAAAAAACCTTGAAAAACTTCGAAACCCTTGAAAAACTTCAAAACCCTTGAAAAATAAAAAAAAATTTAAATCTTCAACAATCTCTTTAAATTGCTTCAAAAACAGTACACAAAAAAATCCCCTAGATTCTTTCAAACTGTTTCAAAAACCATACACGAGGAATTCCCGAGATTCTTTAAATTACTTCAGAAACAAGGCTCATGTGATTCCTGAGATTCCTAAAATTAAAAAAAAAAGAAAAATTTTTGAAAAATCTTGAAAATTTTAAAACAAATCTGTACAAAATCCTGAAGATTTTTAAAAATTCAAAAAGCGAATAATCTTCAAAGAAATTTAAAAAACTGAAAAATCTTCAGGAAATTTAAGAAGGAAGAACCTTGAAAAAATGTTAAAAATTCTTGAAAAAACCTTCAAAAAAAATTAATGACTCTTTAAAAACCTTGAAAAATTTCAAAAAACTTGAAAAAATAAAACACAAAACAGACATCTTTAAAAACAAGTATTGAAGACCCGGATAATGTTAAAAAAAAACTTGAGAATTAAAAAGATGTTTAAAAAACGTAAGAAAACATGAAAAACCTTGAAAAACTTCGCAACCCTTGAAAAACTTTAAAACCCTTGACAAATAAAAAAAAAATTTAAATCTTCAACAATCTCTTTAAATTGCTTCAAAATCAATGAGATTCTTAAAATTAAAAAAAAAAGAAAAATTTTTGAAAAATCTTGAAAATCTTAAAACAAATCTGTAAAAAATCCTGAAGATTTTTAAAAATTCAAAAAAATGAATAATCTTCAAAGAAATTAAAAAAACTGAAAAAGCTTCAAGAAATTTAAAAAGAAGAAATCTTGAAAAAAAGAGGAAATCTCGAACATTTTTCAAAAAAATTGAAGAATCAAAAACAAAAGGGGAAATCTTTAAAAACAAATCTTTAATAAAAAACGGAAATATTTTGAAAAATCTTGAAAATCTTAAAACAAATCTGTAAAAAATCTTGAAGATTTTAAAAATTCAAAAAAACGAATAATCTTCAAAGAATTAAAAAAACTGAAAAATCTTCAGGAAATTTAAGAAAGAAGAACCTTGAAAAAATGAAAAAATGTTAAAAATTCTTGAAAAAAACGTTCAAAAAAAATTAAAGACTTTAAAAACCTTGAAAAATTTTCAAAAAACTTGAAAAAATCAAAAACAAAAGAGAAATCTTTAAAAACAATTCTTGAAGACCCGGAAAATGTTAAAAAAAAAGTTGAGAATTAAAAAGATGTTTAAAAAACGTAAGAAAACATGAAAAGCCATGAAAAACTTCGAAACCCTTGAAAAACTTTAAAACCCTTGACAAATAAAAAAAACAATTTAAATCTTCAACAATCTCTTTAAATTTCTTCAAAATCAATGAGATTCTTAAAATTAAAAAAAAAAGAAAAATTTTTGAAAAATCTTGAAAATCTTAAAAGAAATCTGTAAAAAATCCTGAAGATTTTTAAAAATTCAAAAAAATGAATAATTTTCAAAGAAATTAAAAAAACTGAAAAAGCTTCAAGAAATTTAAAAAGAAGAAATCTTGAAAAAAAGAGGAAATCTCGAACATTTTTCAAAAAATTGAAGAATCAAAAACAAAAGGGGAAATCTTTAAAAACAAATCTTTAATAAAAAACGGAAATATTTTGAAAAATCTTGAAAATCTTAAAACAAATCTGTAAAAAAATCCTGAAGATTTTTAAAAATTCAAAAAAACGAATAATCTTCAAAGAAATTAAAAAACTGAAAAATCTCCAAGAAATTTAAAAAGGAATCTTGAAAAAAAGAGAAAATCTCGAACATTTTTCAAAAAATTGAAGAATCAAAAACAAAAGGGGAAATCTTTAAAAACAAATCTTTAATAAAAAAACGGAAATATTTTGAAAAAAATCTTCAAAAAATTCTAAAAAAAGGAAAATGTTTAAAAAAACTTGAAAATAAAAAAAATGTTTAAAAAACTTAAGAATATAATAAAAAATTTAAAAATCTTGAAAAACTTCAAAACCCTTGAAAAAATAAACAAATCTTGAACAATCTCTTTAAATTGCTTCAAAAACAAGACTTTGTGTCTTTGTGATCCCCGAGATTCTTAAAATTAAAAAAAAGGAAAAATTTTGAAAAAATCTTGAAAATTTGAAAAAATCTTCAAAATTTTAAAAGAAATCTGTAAAAAATCTTGAAAATCTTTAGAAATTCAAAGAAACCAATAATCTTCAAGAAATTTAAAAAGGAAGAATCTTTAAAGGCCTTGAAAAATCTTCAAAAAAATATTGAAAAAAATCAAAAACAAAAGAGGAAATCTTTAAAAACAAATTATGAAGACCCCGTTGCAGAAGCTCAATTAAATTTTTAATTGCAATTAAATTTTTAAGACAACGTTAAACACTATGTGACTGAAAATATTGTATAAACAGGCTCTAAAAAACGGAAATATTTTGAAAAAAATCTTCAAAAAAATTCAAGAAAAAAGAAATTGTTAAAATAAAAACTTGAAAATTAAAAAAATGATTAAAAAACTTACAAATCTTGAAAAGCTTCAAAACCCTTTAAAAAGTCTTGAATAATCTCTGTAAATTGCTTCAAAAACAATACACACAAAAATCCCCGTGATGCCTAAAACTAAAAAAAAGGAAAAATTTTGAAATAAAATGTTAAAAATCTGAAACAAATTTGTAAAAAAACTTTAAAATCTTCAGAAATTCAACAAAAAAATTAAAAAATTGGAAAATCTTCAAGGGATTTAAGAAGGAAGAATCATGAAGAGTTTCCAAAAAAATTGAAGAATCTTTAAAAACTTCCAAAAATCTTCAAAAAACTTGAAAAAATAAAAGACGAAAGGGGAAATCTTTAAAAACAAATTTTTAAGAACCGGTTTACTGAAGCTCAATTAAATACTTGACTGCGATTAAATTTTTAACACGGCGTTAAAGTACCACGTGACTGACTCTACGCCAATCAGACGTCGCTAAACGCCTCGTTAAATGCGTGATTAACTTAATCCCAGTTAAAATATTGTATAAACTGGCCCTAAAAAACGGAAATATTTTGAAAAAAAATTAAGAAAAAGGAAAATGTTTAAAAAAAACTTAAAAATTTAAAAATGTTTAAAAAACTTAAGAAAACCCTTAAAACATAAAAATCTTCAAAACAAATCTTGAGAAACTTCAAAACCCTTGAAAGATAAAAAAATCTTCAAATCTTGAAACAAATCTTTAAAAAAATCTTGAAAATCTTGAGAAATTAAAAAAAACGACTAATCTTCAAAGAAATTAAAAATACTGAAAATCTTCAAGAAATCTAAAAAGGAAGAACTTTGAAAAAAGCGAAAAAAATCTTAAAAAGTTTTGAAAAAATCTAAAAAAAATTGAAGAATCTATAAAAACCTTGAAAAATTTCCAAAAAACTTGAAAAAATGAAAAACAAAAGGAAAAACCTTTAAAAACAAATGTTTAAGACCCGGAAAATGTTTAAAAAAGTTGACATTTAAAAAAATGTTTAAAAAACGTAAGAAAACATGAAAAACCTTGAAAAACTGAAAAATCTTAAAAACAATCTTGAAAAACTTCAAAATCCCTAAAAAATAAAAATAATCTTCAAAAAATCTTCAACAATCTCTTTAAATTGCTTCAAAAACAGTACACAAAAAATTCCCTAGATTCTTTCAAACTGTTTCAAAAACAATGCATGAGGAATCCCGAGATTCTTTAAATTATATACTTTAAAAACAAGACTCATGTGATCCCTGAGATTCTTATATTTAAAAAAAGGAAAAATTTTGAAAAAATCTGGAAATCTTGAAACAAATCTGTAAAAATTCTAGAAAATCTTCAGAAATTCATAAAACGAATAATTTTCAAAAAATTGAAAAATCTTCAAGAAATTTAAAAATTGGTCTAAAGAGTTTAGACAGTACTTCCCTCGCTGTCGGAAACTTGACGACTGCATGCCTATTGTGTTTTTTTTCTCATTACATTTTTGTAGTAGGAATTTAAAAAAAAATTGCGATGACGTCATCAACATTTTTGCAAGGACACGTATATCAGTTGGGATAGATGTAGTGTAATACTAAGAATAAAATTATTATATTCTCAAATTTTCGGGAAAATGAATTGGGTCGTTTGAATATTGATTTGTAATAATCAATAAAATAACGAAACAATTTACTCACGTATACCTACGTATCAGAGGCAACTGAAAATCGTGTATGTATAAACATTGTTAATTTAAGATGATAGGCGTAACAGCATACGTGAGAGCCAAACAGAGAAACTGTAAACAAAACCACCGTCGGTTTTATTGCTTCGACTTCCGCTTATTATATAAAACATTGGGTTTTATTTTAATTCTTGACGGTGAAATTCACAATTGGTTGATTATAAACATGTCTATTTCACATTCGCGGAATCAAGTGAACGCATAAAACAAATGCAGGTCTGTAATGTTAAAGTCGATGTAAATAAGCGTGCTACCCTTATGTTTCAACCGAGTTTTTCCTTTAACAAATTTTGTGTCTACCAAATTGGGTTGGTTGGGGTGTAATACTAATAATAAGTGTTGCCTTTAATTTAATCAATAAAATAAATTGACTTCATTAATTTTTTTGAACCACCTCTTAAGAAAATCTAAAAAATATGAATGGAATGATAAATCACAAGTACAAACTCATCATATTTTTTGCATTTTAGATAGGATTTATTCAGCAAAATTTAAGGGCGACGTCATCAATTTTTTTTAGGAGGGATGAACAAATACATTTTGAACAAAAGTTTACCATGCTTATAATAACTTTAAAATATTCCCAAGATTTCAAAGCATTCGGTTTTGTAATTCCTGATTAAATCGATAAAATAAATTCACGCCTTCATTAATTTTTTTGAGACACCCTGCATATGCAAATCCAAAAATATGAATGGAATGATAAATCACAAGTACAGACTCATCATATTTTGTACATTTTAGATACGATTTATTCGGAAAACTTTTGAGCTGACGTCATCAGTTTTTTGTAGAAGATAACCAAATATATTTTGACTAAAAATTTATTATGCTCTTTATAACCTTAAAACATCTGCAAGATTTCAAAGCATTCGGTTTTGTAGTTCCTGATTAAATCAATAAAATAAATTTACGCATTCATTAATTTTTTTGAGTCACTCTGTATATGCAAATCCAAAAAATATGAATGGAGTGATAAATGACAAGTACAGGCTCATCATATTTTGTACATTTTAGATATGATTTATTCGGCAAACTTTCGAGCTGACGTCATCAAGTTTTTGGAGGGGATAAGCAAATATTTTTTTACTAAAGATTTATGATGCTCTTTATAGCCTTAAAACATCTGCAACATTTCAAAGCATTCTGGTTAGCAGATTAAAAATTAAATTTCAAAATGTTGTTTTATAATTTTGATTTTTTTTCCAAAAATCTGGACGTTTCGGGTGAAAAGTCGATTCAGAGTTGTAAACTACATGTGTAGGACTATGTTATTTTATACAATTGAAAACCCATTTACTATGTACAATTTTGAAGTGACGTCATCGCTTTAGTGGTGGGGATGATTCGACAAATTTTGGTTAGCGTTTTACCATCTACATGATATTCTTAATATAAGTACAAAATTTCACAACAATCGGTCGAGTACTTTCGGAGATTATCTGTCTAATAAAAATCCGTGACAACAGACGGACAGACGGACAGACGGACGGACAGACGGACAGACGGACAGACGGACGGACAGACGGACAGACGGACAGACGGACAGACGGACAGACAGACGGAAATGGGAGACCTATTTCTTCGTCTTCTAGGGGTCATAAAGATCGAGAAAACGTAAAAGTAGAGAGTCGGCCGACGGACTCGATTACAATACTTCCTTTGCTTACGCTCGGGAAGTAAAAAGGAAGAATTTAAAAAAAAAGCGAGAAAATCTTGACAACTTTTAAAAAATCCCAGTTAAAATATTGTACAAACTGGTCCTAAAAAGGGAAATATTTTGAAAAAACTTAAAAAAATGCAAGAAAAAGGAAAATTTTGCAAAGAAAACTTGAAAAGTAAGAAAATGTTTAAAAATTTAAAAAAATATGAAAACTCTTAAAACAATTCAAACTTCAAAACCCTTGAAGAAATAAAAAATCCCCGAGGTTCTTTCAAATTATGCGCGAATCCAAATTTTACCCACTTTTAAATAAAGTAAAATTTCGGCCTTGAGGCGCCGGTCTAAATTTTACCGGCGCTGTTTCAGGCCGCATCCGCGTCCGGAAACTATCATCATTGTTATTCTGTATCACAGACTTTCTGTATTATTCCTACAGAGCCCATAGTTGGCAACACTTGAAAATTGCTTACGACTGTCATAAATTTTATTACCAATCGCCGAAATTGACAGCTCCAGGCGCACAATCAATAGCGCCGGCTTACGAATTTTGCAGTGGAGCGTTATTGATCGGCTTATCATTAGACTTTATGACCATTTAACTGCCGCTGGAAGACCCAAACGGTGAGTCATGGGCTGGGAATTATCTGCAAACTGTGGTTGGCCAGACTTGGACTGCCGATTAGCGACAAACAGGTGCGTATACCTGGAATTCATTGAAACTGAAAGAGGGTAAAGCAGGTAGTAGGCGTCCTATTCAAAAGGAATTAAGAATTTTCAAGCCAACCCAAAAATCGCATTCCAAAACATAAGTGTCAAATTTATACTTACACAATAAGTTGCGATTACGTCATCAATTTTGTGGAGTGGACAAATTCTGATTGCTCGTGTATAGGCGAAAGCCAGGATTACAAAACACAAAACTCGTAACTCGAAGATTCTATTCACGTTTTTTCAAAGATCCACAACATGTATAACATACAGGCTCATAAAAAGAAATATTTCTCAGTCTATAGATCGAAAGTGCACAACGCCGCTTGGACATTTCGTACAGCATCTACAGTCCAAGGCAAAATACTTTACACCTGCGACTAACAACTACTGAAAGACATCACTTGAAATGATAAAAAACAAAGTATAAACAACTAAATTATTTTACAAAATATATTAAATTTATTTAGTTTTCTTGCTTTCTTGATTTTCTACGGTGTTCTCTTGTTGACCTTCGATGGCTTTGTTTTCCTCCCCCTCCGCGCTGTAGCCGAACTCGTTCTTCCTCGTTTTATCCACGGGGTAGATCCAGCGCTGGTACAAAAACACGAGGAATACCACGTCATCCCGGAAACACCCTATTCTATACATCGTCGGCATCTTGATAACAAACGCGAACATATCGTCTATAAACGTGTTCAAAAATTTGTAAGTCAACATGCGCCAAGGCAAGTGCGCAACCGACTTAAGCTTATAGTTGATAAAGAGCTGCGGCGTCATCATGATAAAACCGAAAGTCAACAAGTACCCGTACAACAAATCTAAAACGAACGAGTACCACCCTTTATGTTCTAGGTAAAACAACGCATAAATACTGTAACCGACCAGCAGTGGGAAACACACCCACGATAAATACTTAAATGCTAAATTGTCATATACTTTGGTACTGCTGTCCACGTACGACCCTTTATCTTTGAACGTCAAACGCCCATTCTCGAACTTGATATCGACGACTTTGTATATTTTCCACAGTTCGATCCCCAAACCTATGAAGCAGCTAATCCGCACGAGAGTATTAGTTTCGTTATCAAGCACATAAAGCAAAACGACTAGAGACTGGAAAACCCCGAAAAATACCGAACGTACGGACAGACCTTCCAACGAATTGCGGTTATTCCAGAACTGGATGTCGTTCTTAAACGCGAGCAACTCAAAAACGGAATGTAAAATTGATACCATGATGGTCAAACCTAGTAGGTACGGATTCGTGTCCATCAAAGTTTCTTTCAAAGTGTCTTGTTCTTCATCAGACTCTCCCTCTTTGTCGCCCCACACATTCCACATTTGTCTCATGTTTTGCGCAGCGTACAACTGCCACTTAAACAAAGTCAGAGGTTGGTAGTAAATTCGCAGATGCAGCGTTTCGTTCAAAGGTTTATAATCTCGCGCCATATTCCAAAAATCGTTAGCATAAAGTACCGGCTTATAAAACTTGCCATCAGCTGTAAACTTGATAAACTGGTCCAGAGGTGCTGGAACCCCCCCGTACGTCCACGAAGTCTGATCTGTAACAAGGTTTATGGTGAAATTTGGGTGCCAATGTGACACTATTTTCCCATCTTCAACTTCCACCTTCTCGCTGGTTCCCGTCAAGAGGTTTTTAGTGCCGCTACTCTTGAGTTTTTTGAACTTATTCAACTGCTTTGTAACACGCGTCATTTGATTTTTCCCGTAATTACTAGCTTGTGGGTTGGGGCTTTCGCCACGTCTCGTAATAAACGCGTGCAAGTACAAAGACCCATTGTTCCTCATTTGATCCGAGATAGTAACATTTTTTTCAACGAAATAGGTACCATCTCTGCTCCCGCCGGACGTCCAGTCGCCATAAACCAAATTATCTTTATACCAGAACAAATCCACCGAACTAAAATCCTCCATTTGCTCCTTTTCACTGACGTACACGTGCAAACTCAACGGGGTCCCCTCCTGGAAGATGTTTTTCGCGGTGAACGTGGGCGTAGCGGCCCCCGTGTTGTTAGTCTGAGGCGGCGCAGGCCTTCGGAAGAATGACGTGATGAAGTAGATTATCAAGGCGCGGATGATCAGGGACTTGGTTAGCGCGAAAAAGGACTCCATTCGGGTGGGCTGGCGCTGCGCTTCTTGCTGAAAACGGGATTTTTAGGCGAAATTTGGGATTTATTGATTACTTACGGCATTCTCTGCAGGCTGGTTTTCGTCCGGTTTGGCCACTTGGCCGTTGACCGACGGGTTGTTTTCGCTTTCTTGGCCGCTCATCTTGGGATGGTTGTGCAAATTTTATAATTTTACCAATAAATTGACCACATCACTGGAACGAAATGACTTTTCGTTTGAAATTTGCGAAGTTGGTAGCTGGAGAAAGAGGTTATGTGCGGGAGCAGGGGGGCCAACCGCGTTACGTCACGAAAAACTGACGTGGTCATCACGTGAGGGTCGCGAGGGTCATGCGCAGGGGCGGATTAAGGCGGATTTGGAGACGATGATTTCTTTGTTTAGAATATAGTACAGAATAGGAACTAAAACTGAGTCTATGTCGTAAGTCTAGGAAATACTGAGTGATTTAAGTTTTTGTTAAAAAGGTCAGAAATTTTGAGATTTTGTTTATTTACAGTATACAAATTAATCAAATCAATTTATTTTTTATAAATTTCTTTAAGCAACAATACTATTACCAATTCCATGCCGACAACTGCAACATAAAATATGTCAAGAAAATTTAACAAATTTATAAAATTTTATAAATTTTTAAGGAAACCTTGACTCTGTTACATTATTAAATATAAAAATGCTTGCTAATTACTGAAAAAACTGTATTTTAACTGATTATTTAATTAATTATTTCGACGAAACTTCCCTCGCCTCGATTTTTTGCTTGAATTTTTCAATTTTTTCACTTTTTTCGTTTTTTTTCTCTTTTTAGTTTTTCGATATTTTATTTTTTTTATTTTTCAATTTTATTTTTTTTCAGTTTCCCGTTTCTTCAAGTTTTCATTTTTAATTTATATTTATATATAGTACATATTAAGATAAAACTAAATCACATACCTTCTAAGAAAATAGAGGACGGGTGGGCGGGACTAGTACTTGCCAAGATAAGATTGAATAATATTAAGAGTAGTCGCTGGAATGAAGAGGGGATTGGTGGGCGGAGCTACTACGTGCTTATAAAGAAATGACAAATTAAAATTTCATTTTTTCCATCAATTTTTCGAGTCTTCAAGCTTAAAATTTTCGATTTTTCAACTTTTGATTTTTTCTATTTTTATTTTTTACAATTTTCCGGTTTTTTATTTTCGTTATTTTTTCAATTATTCGATTTTTCAGTGTTTCGATTTTATTTTTGTTTTTTCAATTTTAATTTTTTGAGTTTCTCGTTTCTCCAATTTTTCAATTTGCAATTTTTAATTTTCATTTTAAATGTTTCAGTTTTCGATTTTCCAATTTTGATGTTTCAGTTTCAGATTTTGCAATTTTTTTGGTTAGTACTTGCTAAGATAAGACTGATTTTAGCAAATCACATATCCTGTAAGAAGATAGGGCGGGTGGGCGGGCCTAGTACATGCTAAGACAAAACTAATTTTGGCAAATCACATACCCCCTAAGAATATAGAGGGTGGGTGGGCGGGGCTAATACTTGCGAAAATAAGGTTGAATAATATTAAGAGTAGTCACTGGAATGAAGAGGGGATCGGTGGGCGGACTATGTTGCTTATAAAATAAAATGAAAAAATGAAGTTTCATTTTTTTCCTTCAATTTTTCGAGTTTCAAGCTTAAAATTTTCAATTTTCCAACTTTTGATTTTTTCAATTTTTATATTTGCAATTTTTCGAGTTACTTTCGTTATTTTTTCACTTATTCGATTTTTCAGTGTTTCGATTTTATTTTTTGTTTTTGCACTTTTATTTTTTTCAGTTTCTCGTTTCTTCAATTGTTCGATTTACAATTTTTCAATTTTTCATTTTTTTCAGTTTTAAATTTTTCGATTTTTCGATTTTCCAACTTTTGGATGTTTCAGTTTTCAGATTTTGCAATTTTTCTATTCGCAATTTTTCGAGTTTTCAATTTTTAATTTCTCACTTTTTGGATTTTTCAATTTTTCGTTTCTTCAATTTTTGGATTTGCAATTATTCAATTTTTTTTTTGTTAGTACTTGCTAAGATTAGACTGATTTTAGCAAATCACAGATCCTCTAAGAACATTGAGGGCGGGTGGGCGGGCCTAGTATACCCACCCTTATTACGTTTCCATCATTCATTCTTATTGGCTCTGAAGAAAGAATTTCACCGGTTTACAATTTTTAATTATTCAGTTTTTGATTTTTCAATTTTAAAATATTAAAATCGAAAGAAATGTTGAAAAAATAAAGGAATTGTACAAAGGAAAAATTATGATATGAAACCAAGAAAATGAAAATTAAAAAACCGAGCATATGAAAAACAAAAATCAAGAACTTGGAAAATTGAAAAATCGAAAAATAAAAACGAGAATCTGATAATCCAAAAATGAAAAATTGTAAAATGGAAAAATTGAAAAACTGAAAATGAAAGAAAATGACGAAATGAAAAATTGTAATATTAAAAATTTAAAATCGACGAAAAGGAAAAACGAAAAATTCTAATATCAAAAAATTGATCGAAGGGAAATAAATCCAGATTTTTCAAAAAAGGATAAGATTTGATTTGCGAATTTTATTTTTAAACTCTAACTAGTTTTCCAGAATCGCCTACTGAAATATCCCAATTTTAAAAAATTTCAAAAAATTTGGATTTCACTACGAATATTTCGAAAATATTGCCCAGTGACCCAAAACACGCTATATTTTTGGAATCAGTACGTCAAGATCTATAACCTTGAATATATAAAAATTCTTTTTAATTTTTTTTCTTCAGTTTTTCGATTTGCAATTTTTCAAGTTTTGAAGTTTAAAATTTTAATTTTCCAACTTTTGATTTTTTCAATTTTTATATTTTGCAATTTTTGGGTTTTTTATTTGTTATTTTTTAATTTTTCGATTTGCAATTTTTCAATTTTTTATTTTTTTTTGTTTTTTTCATTTTTAAGATATGCGACTCTTCGAGTTTCCATTTTTAAATTGTTCAGTTCTTCGATTTTCCAGGTTTTGGATATTTCAGTTTTCAGATTTTACAATTTTTCTATTTGCAAGTTTTTTCGAGTTTTCAATTTTTAATTTCTCACTTTTTGGATTTTTCAATTTTTCGATTTGCAATTTTTCAATTTTTTTTTTTTTGTTAGTACTTGATTAAATAAGACTGACTTAGCAAATCACATACCCTCTAAGAAGATAGAGGGTGAGTAGGCGGGGCTAGTACTTGCCAAGATAAGATTGAATAGTATTAAGAGTAGTAACTGGAATGAAAAGAGGGTCGGTGGGCGGAGCTAATGCTTGCTTATAAAACTCTTTAGAAAAACCTAAATTCAGCTCCGCCCACTTCTTGTCTCCATTTCTCTAACTTATTTTATTTACTGTAAAATGTGAATTGAATTCTATTTTAACAAGTGCTAGAATCTAAAATTTAAAACAAAATAAAATGGAACCCCTCCCACCCACCGTTTTCATCATTCATTCTTATTGCCTGTGAAGAAAGAATTTTACTAAATTTCAATTTTTAATTATTCAATTTTTCGATGTTTTAATTTTAAAATTATAAAATCGAAAAAAATATTGAAAAAATAAAGGAATTGTAAAAAGGAAAAATTGTGATATGAAATCGAGAAAATGAAAATAAAAAAATCGAGAATATGAAAAATCCAAAAATGAAAAATTGTAAAATCGAATTATTGAAAAAGTGAAAATGTAATAAAATGAAAAAACGAAAAATTCTAATATCAAAAAATTGATCGAAGTTAAATAAATCCAGATTTTTCAAAAAAATATAAGATTTGATTTTGCAAATTTTATTTTTAACTCCAACTGGTTTTCCAGGATCACCTATTGAAATATCCCAATTTTTAAAAATTTCAAAAAATTCGAATTTCACTTGATAAGATATGACTCATTTTGGTAAATTACATATCCTCTAAGAAAAAAAAGGGTGGGTGAGAGGGGCAAAAACTTGGTAGGATAGGATTGAACAATATTAAGAGTAGTCACTGGAACTAAGAAGGGATGGGTGGGCGATTCTACTGCTTGATCATAAAATTAGAAAACACTAAATTTAGTCCCGCCCACCTCCTTTCTCCATTTCACTAACTTATTTTATTTAGTGTAAAACGGAAATTGAAAAATTACAATATTTTATTCCCAAAATTTTCTGGGAAAATGGAGTGAGCCGGTCCTGATTTAATCAATACAATAAATTGACTCATTCATTTTTTTTTGAGCCACCTGTTTAAGCAAATCTAAAAAATATAAATGCAGTAATAAATCACAAGTAAAAACTCATCATATTTTGCACATTTTGGGCAGAATTTATTCGACAAAATTTTGAGATGACGTCATCATTTTTTTTGGGGGGGAATAAACAGACATATTTTGATTAACAATTTACCATGCTCACAGTAACTTTAACACGCATTTTTTTCAAAAATCTGGACGTTTCGAGTAAAAACTCAATACGGAATCATAAACTACATCTGTAAGACTATGTTATTTCATACAATTTAAAACCTATTTACTATGTCATTTGCCAAAATCAGTCTTATCTTATCAAATAAGTACTACAATTTTGAAGTGACGTCATCACATTATTGAAGGGATGATTACACAAAATTTGGTTAGCGTTTTACCATCTACATGATATTGCTAATATAAATACAAAATTTGACAACAATCGGCCCAGTACTTTCACAGATAATTTGTCTAATAAAATTCGGAACGGCAGACAGACAGACACACAGACGGAAACGGGAAACTTATTTCTGCGTACGTAGGGGTCATGAAAGGTCGAAAACAAAAAAAAGAACCTATTCACGATTTTTTAACGTCTGTAGAAATACACGTGTGATAATAATCTTCTAAACACAATTAAATAATCTGCTTCCTTCAAAAAAAACACACAACATAATTAAGATTACACATTTATTGAATGTTATTCATCTTATCAGTTTGTAGAGAATAAGTCAGATTAAAGATTTCATTGTCAAACGTAAACCGCGACTGCAGGCTTGAACCTCCTGTCGCAGCGATTAGTGGTCAACTGTATCAAATCGACACGCTTGCTCTCAGTCGAGATGACATTTTTAATATAGTTAACCCACTTTGTACTTCGCTGAGACCACACAGATATTTTTCAACGAACTTGCACGATTTTTTAACCTGTAACTGAATCCACAGAGAAATAAGTGGCTATAACAACATATAGAAACATGTCATAAAAACCTGCTTCAGCGGCCACAAACCATATTCGTCTCCCCTAGCCACTTAATCCTGCTACTTCTTTTATGCTTGTTCGCCAGCTGGACTTGGTTGTTCCCGTAATTTCTCTGTTGACGGTTGGGGCTTTCGCCCCGTCTGGTGATAAACGCGTGCAGATACAAAGGCCCATTCTCCTTATGTACCGTGATGGTAAAATTTTCTTCAACGCAGTAGGCGCCGTTTTTGATTACAGCCCTCTTGTTGCCGTAAGATAGATGATCTCTATACCATGACGGATTCGTTGGGTCAAATTCTTCGATGTGCTTTTTTTCAGTTACGTACAGGTAGAGGATGACAGACGTGTCCTTTTGGAAGATTTCCTCCGGGAAGTTTTCCTCCGGCAAAGTGGGCGTCGAAGGTTCTGCGGTTTTGTTCGGAGGTGGCTGTGAAGGTCTCCGGAAGAACGACGTGACGTAATAGATGATGAAAGCTCGGATTACCAGGGTCTTTGTCAACGCAAAAAAGGAGTCCATTCTTGTGACCCAAATTTTTTTCGAAATTTGTAGCTTTATTGATCTGCTTTGAGCAACAGTGTCTTTGGTTGTTGTTGGGTTTGCCAACCTGTTCGTTGACGTTGACTATCGTAATGTAAACAAGTTGCAGGAATTATAACTTTGCAGTGTAGTTAGGCGAGATAACAATCCACGTAAAATGTTTTTATTTTGTCTAGTTTTGTTGCAATATTTTTCATTCGTGATTATTTCCTCAATAAACAGTTTGTTTAAATTTAAGTTTAAGATAATACTAAACTACACTGTTAAAAGCAAACTTTTGAGTTGCATGCGTCCTTGACTTGTCAGTTCGTTAAAAAAAATACAACTTCAAAATGTCACTAAATTTTATTGTATTAGGCAACCAACAATACACCGATTTTAAATCGTCCAGTCTGCTTTAATGTAATCAAGTGGTTACAAGTTACAATAAATCTGACGTAAGTAGTACTTTACCGAAATTAGTTACTAATGGAACAAAAAGCAGTAGCGTCCGCAACAGTTAGACCGCAGGAAACAATAACATTGAATAACAGTATGAAAATACCAGTTGTGGGTTTGGGAACATACAAGGTATTATTTGGCTAAATACTTGAAGCACTGTAGTGAACTGCGATTATTGATAACAGTCTGACAAAAAACAAGTCCAGCACGCTATAAGTGATGCCATTGATGCTGGGTATCGCCACTTCGATTGTGCTTGGCTTTATGGCAACGAAGACGAAGTTGGACAAGCTTTACATTCCAAAATAGCTGGTGGATTGGTCCAACGTGAAGATTTATTTATTACAAGCAAAGTATGATTTAGAAAACACATCAGATATCACATTTAAAATAAGATATATTCCAGCTATGGAATAATTTTCATGAAAAAAGTAAAGTTATACCAATGCTGGAGGAAAGTTGGGCAGTTTAGGGCTGCATTATGTTGACTTGTACCTCATAAACTGGCCTTTTGGGTTTAAGGTCAGTATAGAAAGAATTTGTACTAGAGTATCAAAGAATACCGAGAAGTGACAGCTAAAATTCAAGCAAAATGACCCTTATTGTTGATTACGTAAGGTTGGATAAGTCAAAAAAAGTCACTGTTTACGTTTAAGCGATATTTATCACATGAAATTTCGTGTTACAAATTTAATCCGAAATTTTCACGGTCAGTTGATTGTTATCAGTATTATTACATCATTCAGCAATTTATTAATAATAATAATAATATCTTATCTGACGGTAAGGTTTCAAATCAAAGTTCAATCGCAGGAAAACGCACCCTTGTGCCCAACCAACCACCCCGAGAAATCTTACAGTAACGTCGACTACTTGGAAACGTGGGAAGGCATGGAAAACTGCGTCAAGCAGGGTCTGGCGAAGAGCATCGGCGTATCGAATTTCAACCCACAACAAATCACTCGCTTGCTGGACCACTGCAAAATTAAACCTGTGGTCAACCAGGTGGAGGTCACTCCAAACTTAAACCAAAAAGATCTGATTAAATTTTGTAAAGAACATGAAATTGTAGTCACTGGTTACGCCCCTCTGGGACGCAGCGCCCATCACGGGACCTCCGGTGGTCCAACGCCTACGATGTTGGACCCGAAAGTGATACAAATAGGCGAAAAATACAAAAAGAGTGCAGCTCAAGTGGTCTTGAACTACTTGGTAATAATTTGTTACAGGTTGTTTGTTTCACAAAGTGCTATTGTAGGTTTCTTTGGGGATCTCTGTGGTCCCAAGGTCTGTGCACAAGTCGCACATTTGCGAAAATATCAACATTTTCGACTTTACTTTGGCGCCCGCGGACGTCGCCTATTTGGATTCGCTCAACAAGAACCAGAGAGTTGTTACCATGAGCGAGTTTTCCTCGCACCCACACTACAGTTTTTGATTGTTAATCAAGTTCGTCCCTATTGCTAATAAACAATTGTTCGGGACTGTTTTTCATTTACGCAGACGGAGTCTTTGAACTTTAAATGCACTCTTATTTGTAAAAAGCGGGTTTAATAAAAAATTATCTTCGTCGCAGATAAACATCTGCTATATATCTTCAGCCTGACTAATGGAAAAGTGCGTTCGTATTTATCAATAGTCATGAAAAGTGTTAGTGGATTTAAAGTTCTATAGAAACAAATAACAACAATTCTGAGAGTAATTTATAATAATAATCATCGGATTAGTGTCCAGATAAAAAAGTTATCACCTGCTAATTTTTTTCTAATATCCGTGTGGAAAAATCCAAGATGTCTAAGGCGATCCCACTTAACGACGGCTTTTACATTCCTGTTATTGGTTTAGGAACGTACAAAGTAAGCAAATTGTGTATGTTTGAACTGTTATCAAGTGGTCTTAAGCTCCCTAACCCAGATGATGTAGAAAATATCGTCAAATTCGCCATAGACGCGGGCTACCGTCACTTCGACTGCGCCTGGATCCACGAAAACGAAGAAGCAGTCGGAAAAGCCATCAAAGCAAAAATCATAGAAAACGTCATCAAGCGAGAAGACCTTTTCATCACGACCAAAGTATGGAACAACTTCCACCGAAGAGAAAAAGTCATGGAGAAGCTGAAACTTAGCTTGAGGGAAATGAAGCTCAATTACGTGGACTTGTACTTAATCCACTGGCCCATCGGGTTCAACGTAAGTTATTTCTGAAGGTTCGAAAAATTAACACTAATAGTGTAGGAGACTTCCAAGACTGTCCCGTTAGGTGACGGCCAGGAGGCCTACAGCGACGTCGACTACCTAGAAACGTGGAAAGGGATGGAAGACTGCCTCTCGTGTGGCTTCACCAGGAGCATAGGTCTGGCCAACTTCAACAGCGAACAAATAGATCGCATCCTACGCCACGCTAAGTACAAGCCCGTGATCAACCAGATCGAAGTACACCCAAAATTCAGCCAAAAAAAACTAATACAGTTCTGCAAAGAACGCAATATTGTGGTGTCGGCTTACTACCCCTTCGGAGTCGGCGAACAGACTGGCACTACAAGATTTCCCGAAACCACGGTTTTAGATGACAACATTCACAAAATTGGGCGCAAATACAACAAATCTGCGGCTCAAGTCGTTCTGAATTATCTTGTGAGTGTTTGCGTTTGTTATCTATGTAGCTATTGTTGCGGTAGGTTTCTTTAGGGTTGTGCGTTGTGCCTAAGTCTATATCGAACCTGAGGATTAGTGAATATATTAAAATTTTTGACTTTCAATTGGAGCCTGAGGATGTTGTGTATTTGGATTCATGTAACAGGAATAATAGGATATGCACGATGAGGGCTTTCATGGACCACCCGCACTACCCGTTTCGGATTGAATATTAACGATGTTTATGATAGTAAAAACCGATCTAAATAAAGAGTTGATTTTTTTTTTAATGTTTTGAAATTTTTTCAATTGTCATTTGTTATTTGATAAAGTGGCGACATCTAGTTAACACAGCGACTAACGCAGTTGCAGTTGCCCGCTTAAGTTTTGTTTGAAACATGATCCGTCATGGTTAACTGTCAAGTGTGAAAGTCACTCAAGCCAAATTAGGTTAAGTTTTAACGTCAAATTTACCACAAGTCGATTTTTATTCCAAGTAAATTATTCTAAATCTATGTATTTTCGTACGATGTAGCAGCAGCAAGTGTGCTACTTTTAATATTGGCGCACGTACAACTCACTAATTTCTTTAATGAATAATATTGCCAATTAAAAAATTTTTAAATTTTATTAGCGATTTTTTAAGGACACCTTAAATCTATTATTGAATATAAAAGTTCTTGATAATTTACGTTAAAAGTATATTTTAACTGATTAATGAATTAATTATTGCGACAGAACTTTCCTCGCCTTAATTTTTTGCTTTATTGTTCATTTCTTTTCTTCAATTTGGAGTTTTTCGAGTTTTCAGGTTTAAAATTTTTATTTTCCAACTTTTGATTTTTCAGTTTTTATATTTTGCAATTTTTCGGTATTTTATTTTCATTATTTTTTCACTTATTCGATTTTTCAGTGTTTCGATTTTATTTTTTGTTTTTTCAATTTTAATTTTTTCAGTTTCTCGTTTCGTCAATTTTTCGAATTACAATTTTTAAATTTTTTATTTTTTTTTTTCTTAGTACTTGCTAACTGATTTTAGCAAATCACATATCCTATAAGAAGATACAGAGCGGGTGGGCGGGCCTAGTACATGGTAAGATAAAACTAATTTTGACAATTCCCATTCCCTATGAGAAAATAGACTGACTTATTTTATTTACTGTAAAATGTAAATTGAATTCTATTTTAACAAGCGGTACAATCTAAGATTTAAAGCAAAGTAAAAAGAAGCCTCTCCCACCCACCCTTATTCCGTTTTCATCATTCACTTTTACAGGCTCTGAAGAAAGAAATTCACCAGTTTTCAATTTTTAATTTCTCACTTTTTGGATTTTTCGGTTTTTCGTTTCTTCAGTTTTTAAATTTGCAATTTTTCAATTTTTCGTTTTTAAATTTTTCAGTTTTTCGACTGTCTAATTTTTGGATATTTCAGTTTTCAGATTTTGCATTTGTTTTTATTTGCAGTTTCTCGAGTTTTCAATTTTTAATTTTTAAAATTTTTCATTTCTTCAATTTTTCGATTCGTAATTTTTTAATTTTTATTTTTTTTGGTTAGTACTTACTAAGATAAAACTGATTTTAGCAAATCACATGTCAAGTAAAAAGATAAAGGGCGGGTGGGCGGGCCTAGTACATGCTAAGATAAAACTAATTTTGGCAAATCACAGATCCCCTAAGAAGATAGAGGGCGGGTGGGCGGGCCTAGTACACCCACCCTTATTACGTTTCCATTATTCATTCTTATTGGCTCTGAAGAAAGAATTTCACCAGTTTACAATTTTTAATTATTCAGTTTTTGATTTTTCAATTTTAAGATATTAAAATCGAAAGAAATGTTGAAAAAATAGAGAAATTGTAAAAAGGAAAAATTGTGATATGAAACCAAGAAATTGAAAATTAAAAAACCGAGCATATGAAAAACAAAAATCAAAAAAAATTGAAAAATCGAAAAATAAAAACGAGAATCTGAAAAATCCAAAAATGAAAAATTGTAAAAGCTATTGCAGTTCCTCACAACAGCCGGCCTTCTGCAGTTAATCTAAGGATTGCAAATTGTATCATACATCTTGAATTGTACCGCCTTGTCACTAATAACCCTTAGTGGTTGATGTGACAATAAACATTTACATAAAAAAAAAAAAAAAAAAAAAAATTGTAAAATGGAAAAATTGAAAAACTGACAATGAAAGAAGATGAAGAAATGGAAAATTGTAATATTAAAAATTTAAAATCGACGAAAAGGAAAATCGAAAAATTCTAATATCAAAAAATTGATCGAAGGGAAAGAAGACTTTTCAAAAAAGTATAAGATTTGATTTTGCGAATTCTATTTTTAACTCTAACTAGTTTTCCAGAATCGCCAACTGAAATATCTCAATTTTAAAAAAATTCAAAAAATTCGGATTTCACGTCGCATATTTCGAAAAGATTGCCCCGTGACCCTAAACACGCTATATTTTTGGAATCAGCACGTCAAAATCTATAACCTTGAATATATAAAAATTCTCTCGAAAATTGTTTCGACAGAACTTCCCTTGCTTCGATTTTTTGCTTGAATTTTTTCTTTTTTTTCTTCAGTTTTTCGATTTGCAATTTTTCAAGTTTTGAAGTTTAAAATTTTAATTTTCCAACTTTTGATTTTTTCAATTTTTATATTTTGCAAATTTTTGGGTTTCTTATTTTTGTTATTTTTTCACTTATTCGATTTTTCAATTTTTCGATTTAATTTTTTTCAGTTTCTCGTTTCTTGAATTTTTCGATTTGCAATTTTTCAATTTTTCATTTTTTTTGTTAGGGCTGCATTATGTTGACTTGTACCTGATAAACTGGCCCTTTGGGTTTAAGGTCAGTATAATTAGAAAGAATTTGTGCTAGAGTATCAAAGAATACCGAGAAGTGACAGCTCAAAACTGGAGCAAAATGACCCTTAATGTTGATTACGTAACGTTGGATAGGTCAAAAAAAGTCACTGTTTATGTTTAAGCGATATTTATCACATTAAATTTCGTCTTACAAATTTAATCCGAAATTTTCACGGTCAGTGATTGTTATCAGCATTCAGCGATTTATTTCGTATCTTATCTGACGATAAGGCTGAAATCAAAGTTCAATCGCAGGAAAACGCACCCTTGTGCCCAACCCACCACCCCGAGAAATCTTACTGTAACGTCGACTACTTGGAAACGTTGGAAGGCATGGAAAACTGCGTCAAGCAGGGTCTGGCGAAGAACATCGGCGTATCGAATTTCAACCCACAACAAATCACTCGCTTGCTGGACCACTGCAAAATTAAACCTGTGGTCAACCAGGTGGAGGTCACTCCAAACTTAAACCAAAAAGATCTGATTAAATTTTGTAAAGAACATGAAATTGTAGTCACTGGTTACGCTCCTCTGGGACGCAACGCCCACCACGGGACCTCCGGTGGTCCAACGCCTACGATGTTGGACCCGAAAATGATACAAATAGGCGAAAAATACAAAAAGAGTGCAGCTCAAGTGGTCTTGAACTATTTGGTAATAATTTGTTAGAAGTTAATTGTTTCACAAAGTGTGCTATTATAGGTTTCTTTGGGGATCGCCGTGGTCCCAAGATCTGTGCACAAGCCGCACATTTGCGAAAATATCAACATTTTTGACTTTACTTTGGCGCCCGCGGACGTCGCCTATTTGGATTCGCTCAACAAGAACCAGAGAGTTGTTACCATGAGCGAGTTTTCCTCGCACCCACCCTACAGTTTTTGATTGTTGATCAAGTTCGTCCCTATTGCAAATAAACAATTGTTCGGGACTGTTTTTCATTTACGCAGACGGAGTCTTTGAACTTTAAATGCACTCTTATTTGTAAAAAGAGTGTTTAATAAAAAATTATCTTCGTCGTAGATAAACATCTGCTATAATATATCTTCAGCCTGACTAATGGAAAAGTGCGCTCGTATTTATCAATAGTCATGAAATGTGTTAGTGGATTTAAAGTTCTATAGAAACAAATAACAACAATTCTGAGGGTAATTTATAATAATAATCATCGGATTAGTGTCCAGATAAAAAAGTTATCACCTGCTAGTTTTTTTCTAATATCCGTTAAGAAAAATCCAAGATGTATAAGGCGATCCCACTTAACGACGGCTTTTACATTCCTGTTATTGGTTTAGGAACGTACAAAGTAAGCAAATTGTGTATGTTTGAACTGTTATCAAGTGGTCTTAAGCTCCCTAACCCAGATGATGTAGAAAATATCGTCAAATTCGCCATAGACGCGGGCTACCGTCACTTCGACTGCGCCTGGATCCACGAAAACGAAGAAGCAGTCGGAAAAGCCATCAAAGCAAAAATCATAGAAAACGTCATCAAGCGAGAAGACCTTTTCATCACGACCAAAGTATGGAACAACTTCCACCGAAGAGAAAAAGTCATGGAGAAGCTGAAACTTAGCTTGAGGGAAATGAAGCTCAATTACGTGGACTTGTACTTAATCCACTGGCCCATCGGGTTCAACGTAAGTTATTTCTGAAGGTTCGAAAAATTAACACTAATAGTGTAGGAGACTTCCAAGACTGTCCCGTTAGGTGACGGCCAGGAGGCCTACAGCGACGTCGACTACCTAGAAACGTGGAAAGGGATGGAAGACTGCCTCTCGTGTGGCTTCACCAGGAGCATAGGTCTGGCCAACTTCAACAGCGAACAAATAGATCGCATCCTACGCCACGCTAAGTACAAGCCCGTGATCAACCAGATCGAAGTACACCCAAAATTCAGCCAAAAAAAACTAATACAGTTCTGCAAAGAACGCAATATTGTGGTGTCGGCTTACTACCCCTTCGGAGTCGGCGAACAGACTGGCACTACAAGATTTCCCGAAACCACGGTTTTAGATGACAACATTCACAAAATCGGGCGCAAATACAACAAATCTGCGGCTCAAGTCGTTCTGAATTATCTTGTGAGTGTTTGCGTTTGTTATCTATGTAGCTATTGTTGCGGTAGGTTTCTTTAGGGTTGTGCGTTGTGCCTAAGTCTATATCGAACCTGAGGATTAGTGAATATATTAAAATTTTTGACTTTCAATTGGAGCCTGAGGATGTTGTGTATTTGGATTCATGTAACAGGAATAATAGGATATGCACGATGAGGGCTTTCATGGACCACCCGCACTACCCGTTTCGGATTGAATATTAACGATGTTTATGATAGTAAAAACTGATCTAAATAAAGAGTTGATTTTTTTTTTAATGTTTTGAAATTTTTTCAATTGTCATTTGTTATTTGATAAAGTGGCGACATCTAGTTAACACAGCGACTAACGCAGTTGCAGTTGCCCGCTTAAGTTTTGTTTGAAACATGATCCGTCATGGTTAACTGTCAAGTGTCAAAGTCACTCAAGCCAAATTAGGTTAAGTTTTAACGTCAAATTTACCACAAGTCGATTTTTATTCCAAGTAAATTATTCTAAATCTATGTATTTTCGTACGATGTAGCAGCAGCAAGTGTGCTACTTTTAATATTGGCGCACGTACAACTCACTAATTTCTTTAATGAATAATATTGCCAATTAAAAAATTTTTAAATTTTATTAGCGATTTTTTAAGGACACCTTAAATCTATTATTGAATATAAAAGTTCTTGCTAATTTACGTTAAAAGTATATTTTAACTGATTAATGAATTAATTATTGCGACAGAACTTTCCTCGCCTTAATTTTTTGCTTTATTGTTCATTTCTTTTCTTCAATTTGGAGTTTTTCGAGTTTTCAGGTTTAAAATTTTTATTTTCCAACTTTTGATTTTTCAGTTTTTATATTTTGCAATTTTTCGGTATTTTATTTTCATTATTTTTTCACTTATTCGATTTTTCAGTGTTTCGATTTTATTTTTTGTTTTTTCAATTTTAATTTTTTCAGTTTCTCGTTTCGTCAATTTTTCGAATTACAATTTTTAAATTTTTTATTTTTTTTTTTCTTAGTACTTGCTAACTGATTTTAGCAAATCACATATCCTATAAGAAGATACAGAGCGGGTGGGCGGGCCTAGTACATGGTAAGATAAAACTAATTTTGACAATTCCCATTCCCTATGAGAAAATAGACTGACTTATTTTATTTACTGTAAAATGTAAATTGAATTCTATTTTAACAAGCGGTACAATCTAAGATTTAAAGCAAAGTAAAAAGAAGCCTCTCCCACCCACCCTTATTCCGTTTTCATCATTCACTTTTACAGGCTCTGAAGAAAGAAATTCACCAGTTTTCAATTTTTAATTTCTCACTTTTTGGATTTTTCGGTTTTTCGTTTCTTCAGTTTTTAAATTTGCAATTTTTCAATTTTTCGTTTTTAAATTTTTCAGTTTTTCGACTGTCTAATTTTTGGATATTTCAGTTTTCAGATTTTGCATTTGTTTTTATTTGCAGTTTCTCGAGTTTTCAATTTTTAATTTTTAAAATTTTTCATTTCTTCAATTTTTCGATTCGTAATTTTTTAATTTTTATTTTTTTTGGTTAGTACTTACTAAGATAAAACTGATTTTAGCAAATCACATGTCAAGTAAAAAGATAAAGGGCGGGTGGGCGGGCCTAGTACATGCTAAGATAAAACTAATTTTGGCAAATCACAGATCCCCTAAGAAGATAGAGGGCGGGTGGGCGGGCCTAGTACACCCACCCTTATTACGTTTCCATTATTCATTCTTATTGGCTCTGAAGAAAGAATTTCACCAGTTTACAATTTTTAATTATTCAGTTTTTGATTTTTCAATTTTAAGATATTAAAATCGAAAGAAATGTTGAAAAAATAGAGAAATTGTAAAAAGGAAAAATTGTGATATGAAACCAAGAAATTGAAAATTAAAAAACCGAGCATATGAAAAACAAAAATCAAAAAAAATTGAAAAATCGAAAAATAAAAACGAGAATCTGAAAAATCCAAAAATGAAAAATTGTAAAAGCTATTGCAGTTCCTCACAACAGCCGGCCTTCTGCAGTTAATCTAAGGATTGCAAATTGTATCATACATCTTGAATTGTACCGCCTTGTCACTAATAACCCTTAGTGGTTGATGTGACAATAAACATTTACATAAAAAAAAAAAAAAAAAAAAAAAATTGTAAAATGGAAAAATTGAAAAACTGACAATGAAAGAAGATGAAGAAATGGAAAATTGTAATATTAAAAATTTAAAATCGACGAAAAGGAAAATCGAAAAATTCTAATATCAAAAAATTGATCGAAGGGAAAGAAGACTTTTCAAAAAAGTATAAGATTTGATTTTGCGAATTCTATTTTTAACTCTAACTAGTTTTCCAGAATCGCCAACTGAAATATCTCAATTTTAAAAAAATTCAAAAAATTCGGATTTCACGTCGCATATTTCGAAAAGATTGCCCCGTGACCCTAAACACGCTATATTTTTGAAATCAGCACGTCAAAATCTATAACCTTGAATATATAAAAATTCTCTCGAAAATTGTTTCGACAGAACTTCCCTTGCTTCGATTTTTTGCTTGAATTTTTCTTTTTTTTTCTTCAGTTTTTCGATTTGCAATTTTTCAAGTTTTGAAGTTTAAAATTTTAATTTTCCAACTTTTGATTTTTTCAATTTTTATATTTTGCAAATTTTTGGGTTTCTTATTTTTGTTATTTTTTCACTTATTCGATTTTTCAGTTTTTCGATTTAATTTTTTTCAATTTCTCGTTTCTTGAATTTTTCGATTTGCAATTTTTCAATTTTTCATTTTTTTTGTTAGGGCTGCATTATGTTGACTTGTACCTGATAAACTGGCCCTTTGGGTTTAAGGTCAGTATAATTAGAAAGAATTTGTGCTAGAGTATCAAAGAATACCGAGAAGTGACAGCTCAAAACTGGAGCAAAATGACCCTTAATGTTGATTACGTAACGTTGGATAGGTCAAAAAAAGTCACTGTTTATGTTTAAGCGATATTTATCACATTAAATTTCGTCTTACAAATTTAATCCGAAATTTTCACGGTCAGTGATTGTTATCAGCATTCAGCGATTTATTTCGTATCTTATCTGACGATAAGGCTGAAATCAAAGTTCAATCGCAGGAAAACGCACCCTTGTGCCCAACCCACCACCCCGAGAAATCTTACTGTAACGTCGACTACTTGGAAACGTTGGAAGGCATGGAAAACTGCGTCAAGCAGGGTCTGGCGAAGAACATCGGCGTATCGAATTTCAACCCACAACAAATCACTCGCTTGCTGGACCACTGCAAAATTAAACCTGTGGTCAACCAGGTGGAGGTCACTCCAAACTTAAACCAAAAAGATCTGATTAAATTTTGTAAAGAACATGAAATTGTAGTCACTGGTTACGCTCCTCTGGGACGCAACGCCCACCACGGGACCTCCGGTGGTCCAACGCCTACGATGTTGGACCCGAAAATGATACAAATAGGCGAAAAATACAAAAAGAGTGCAGCTCAAGTGGTCTTGAACTATTTGGTAATAATTTGTTAGAAGTTAATTGTTTCACAAAGTGTGCTATTATAGGTTTCTTTGGGGATCGCCGTGGTCCCAAGATCTGTGCACAAGCCGCACATTTGCGAAAATATCAACATTTTTGACTTTACTTTGGCGCCCGCGGACGTCGCCTATTTGGATTCGCTCAACAAGAACCAGAGAGTTGTTACCATGAGCGAGTTTTCCTCGCACCCACCCTACAGTTTTTGATTGTTGATCAAGTTCGTCCCTATTGCAAATAAACAATTGTTCGGGACTGTTTTTCATTTACGCAGACGGAGTCTTTGAACTTTAAATGCACTCTTATTTGTAAAAAGAGTGTTTAATAAAAAATTATCTTCGTCGTAGATAAACATCTGCTATAATATATCTTCAGCCTGACTAATGGAAAAGTGCGCTCGTATTTATCAATAGTCATGAAATGTGTTAGTGGATTTAAAGTTCTATAGAAACAAATAACAACAATTCTGAGGGTAATTTATAATAATAATCATCGGATTAGTGTCCAGATAAAAAAGTTATCACCTGCTAGTTTTTTTCTAATATCCGTTAAGAAAAATCCAAGATGTATAAGGCGATCCCACTTAACGACGGCTTTTACATTCCTGTTATTGGTTTAGGAACGTACAAAGTAAGCAAATTGTGTATGTTTGAACTGTTATCAAATGGTCTTAAGCTCCCTAACCCAGATGATGTAGAAAATATCGTCAAATTCGCCATAGACGCGGGCTACCGTCACTTCGACTGTGCCTGGATCCACGAAAACGAAGAAGCAGTCGGAAAAGCCATCAAAGCAAAAATCATAGAAAACGTCATCAAGCGAGAAGACCTTTTCATCACGACCAAAGTATGGAACAACTTCCACCGAAGAGAAAAAGTCATGGAGAAGCTGAAACTTAGCTTGAGGGAAATGAAGCTCAATTACGTGGACTTGTACTTAATCCATTGGCCTATCGGGTTCAACGTAAGTTATTTCTGAAGGTTCGAAAAATTAACACTAATAGTGTAGGAGACTTCCAAGACTGTCCCGTTAGGTGACGGCCCGGGGGCCTACAGCGACGTCGACTACCTAGAAACGTGGAAAGGGATGGAAGACTGCCTCTCGTGTGGCTTCACCAGGAGCATAGGTCTGGCCAACTTCAACAGCGAACAAATAGATCGCATCCTACGCCACGCTAAGTACAATCCCGTGATCAACCAGATCGAAGTACACCCAAAATTCAGCCAAAAAAAACTAATACAGTTCTGCAAAGAACCCAATATTGTGGTGTCGGCTTACTACCCCTTCGGAGTCGGCGAACAGACTGGCACTCCAAGATTTCCCGAAACCACGGTTTTAGATGAGAACATTCACCGAATCGGGCGCAAATACAACAAAACTGCGGCTCAAGTCGTTCTGAATTATCTTGTGAGTGTTTGCGTTTGTTATCTATGTAGATATTGTTGCGGTAGGTTTCTTTAGGGTTGTGCGTTGTGCCTAAGTCTGAATCGAACCTGAGGATTAGTGAATATATTAATATTTTTGACTTTCAATTGGAGCCTGAGGATGTTGTGTATTTGGATTCATGTAACAGGAATAATAGGATATGCACGATGAGGGCTTTCATGGACCACCCGCACTACCCGTTTCGGATTGAATATTAACGATGTTTATGATAGTAAAAACTGATCTAAATAAAGAGTTGATTTTTTTTTAAATGTTTTGAAATTTTTTCAATTGTCATTTGTTATTTGATAAAGAGGCGACATCTAGTTAACACAGCGACTAACGCAGTTGCAGTTGCCCACTTAAGTTTTGTTTGATACATGATTCGTCATTGTTAACTGTCAAGTGTCAAAGTCACTCAAGCCAAATTAGGTTAAGTTTTAACGTCAAATTTACCACAAGCCGATTTTTATTCCAAGTAATTATTTTAAATCTATGTATTTTCGTACGATGTAGCCGCACCAAGTGTGCTAGTTTTAATATTGGCGCACGTACAACTCACTAATTTCTTTAATGAATAATATCACCAATTAAAAAAATTTTAAATTTTATTAGCTATTTTTTAAGGACACCTTAAATCTATTAAATATAAAAATGCTTGCTAATTTACGTTAAAAGAATATTTTAACTGATTAATGAATTAATTATTGCGACAGAACTTTCCTCGCCTTAATTTTTTGCTTTATTTTTATTTCTTTTCTTCAATTTGGAGTTTTTCGAGTTTTCAGGTTTAAAATTTTTATTTTCCAACTTTTGATTTTTCAGTTTTTATATTTTGCAATTTTTCGGTATTTTATTTTCATTATTTTTTCACTTATTCGATTTTTCAGTGTTTCGATTTTATTTTTTGTTGTTTCAATTTTAATTTTTTCAGTTTCTCGTTTCTTCTATTTTTCGAATTACAATTTTTCAATTTTTTATTTTTTTTTCTTAGTACTTGCTAACTGATTTTAGCAAATCACATATCCTATAAGAAGATACAGGGCGGGTGGGCGGGCCTAGTACATGGTAAGATAAAACTAATTTTGACAATTCCCATTCCCTATGAGAAAATAGACTGACTTATTTTATTTACTGTAAAATGTAAATTGAATTCTATTTTAACAAGCGGTACAATCTAAGATTAAAAACAAAGTAAAAAGAAGCCCCTCCCACCCACCCTTATTCCGTTTTGATCATTCACTCTTATTGGTTCTAAAGAAAGAATTTCACCAGTTTTCAATTTTTAATTTCTCACTTTTTGGATTTTTCGGTTTTTCGTTTCTTCAGTTTTTCAATTTGCAATTTTTCAATTTTTCGTTTTTAAATTTTTCAGTTTTTCGACTGTCTAATTTTTAGATATTTCAGTTTTCAGATTTTGCATTTGTTTTTATTTGCAGTTTCTCGAGTTTTCAATTTTTAATTTTTAAAATTTTTCATTTCTTCAATTTTTCGATTCGTAATTTTTTAATTTTTAATTTTTTTGGTTAGTACTTCCTAAGATTAAACTAATTTTGGCAAATCAATCAGATCCTCTAAGAAGATTGAGGGCGGGTGGGCGGCCTAGTACACCCACCCTTATTACGTTTCCATCATTCATTCTTATTGGCTCTGAACAAAGAATTTCACCAGTTTACAATTTGTAATTATTCAGTTTTTGATTTTTCAATTTTAAAATATTAAAATCGAAAGACATATTGAAAAAATAGAGGAATTGTAAAAAGGAAAAATTGTGATATGAAACCAAGAAAATGAAAATTAAAAAACCGAGCATATGAAAAACAAAAATCAAGAACTTGAAAAATTGAAAAATCGAAAAATAAAAACGAGAATCTGAAAAATCCAAAAATGAAAAATTGTAAAATGGAAAAATTGAAAAACTGAAAATGAAAGAAAATGAAGAAATGAAAAATTGTAATATTAAAAATGTAAAATCGACGAAAAGGAAAAACGAAAAATTCTAATATCAAAAAATTGATCGAAGGGAAATAAATCCAGATTTTTCAAAAAAGTATAAGATTTGATTTTGCGAATTTTATTTTTAACTCTAACTCGTTTTCCAGAATCGCCAACTGAAATATCCCAATTTTAAAAAAATTCGGATTTCACGCCGAATATTTCGAGAAGATTGCCCCGTGACCCTAAACACGCTATATTTTTGGAATCAGCACGTCAAAATCTATAACCTTGAATATATAAAAATTCTCTCGAAAATTGTTTCGACAGAACTTCCCTTGCTTGGATTTTTTGCTTGAATTTTTCTTTTTTTTCTTCAGTTTTTCGATTTGCAATTTTTCAAGTTTTGAAGTTTAAAATTTTAATTTTCCAACTTTTAATTTTTTCAATTTTTATATTTTGCAAATTTTTGGGTTTCTTATTTTTGTTATTTTTTCACTTATTCGATTTTTCAGTTTTTCGATTTTATGTTTTTCAGTTTCTCGTTTCTTGAATTTTTCGATTTGCAATTTTTCAATTTTTCATTTTTTTTTTGTTAGGGCTGCATTATGTTGACTTGTACCTCATAAACTGGCCCTTTGGGTTTAAGGTCAGTATAGAAAGAATTTGTGCTAGAGTATCAAAGAATACCGAGAAGTGACAGCTTAAAACTGAAGCAAAATGACCCTTAATGTTGATTACGTAACGTTGGATAGGTCAAAAAAAGTCACTGTTTATGTTTAAGCGATATTTATCACATTAAATTTCGTCTTACAAATTCAATGCGAAATTTTCACGGTCAGTTGATTGTTATCATCATTCAACAATTTGTTTCGTATCTTATCTCACGATAAGGTTGAAATCAAAGTTCAATCGCAGGAAAACGCACCCTTGTGCCCAACCCACCACCCCGAGAAATCTTACAGTAACGTCGACTACTTGGAAACGTGGGAAGGCATGGAAAACTGCGTCAAGCAGGGTCTGGCGAAGAACATCGGCGTATCGAATTTCAACCCACAACAAATCACTCGCTTGCTGGACCACTGCAAAATTAAACCTGTGGTCAACCAGGTGGAGGTCACTCCAAACTTAAACCAAAAAGATCTGATTAAATTTTGTAAAGAACATGAAATTGTAGTCACTGGTTACGCCCCTCTGGGACGCAGCACCGACCACGGGACCTCCGGTGGTCCAACGCCTACGATGTTGGACACGAAAGTGATACAAATAGGCAAAAAATACAAAAAGAGTGCAGCTCAAGTGGTCTTGAACTACTTGGTAATAATTTGTTACAGGTTGTTTGTTTCGCAAAGTGCTATTGTAGGTCTCTTTGGGGATCTCTGTGGTCCCAAGGTCTGTGCACAAGTCGCACATTTGCGAAAATATCAACATTTTCGACTTTACTTTGGCGCCCGCGGACGTCGCCTATTTGGATTCGCTCAACAAGAACCAGAGAGTTGTTATCATGAGCGAGTTTTCCTCGCACCCACACTACAGTTTTTGATTGTTAATCAAGTTCGTCCCTATTGCTAATAAACAATTGTTCGAGACTGTTTTTCATTTACGTAGACAGAGTCTTTGAACTTTAAATACACTCTTATTTGTAAAAAGCGTGTTTAATAAAAGAATATCTTCGTCGCAGATAAACATCTGTTATATATCTTCAGCCTGACTAATGGAAAAGTGCGCTCGTATTTATCAATAGTCATGAAAAGTGTTAGTGGATTTAAAGTTCTATAGAGACAAATAACAACAATTCTGAGAGTTAATTACAATAATAATCAGATTAAGTAGTATCCAGATAAAAAGTTATCACTTGTTCGTTTTTTTTCTAATATCCGTGTAGAAAAATGCAAGATGTCTAACAAGGCGATCCGACTTAACGACGGCTTTTACATTCCTGTTATTGGTTTAGGAACGTACAAAGTAACCAAATCACCATTTAATCCTAAGCTCCCTAAGCCAGATGATGTAGAAAATATCGTCAAATTCGCCATAGACGCGGGCTACCGTCACTTCGACTGCGCCTGGATCCACAGAACCGAAAAATCAGTCGGAAAAGCGATCAAAGCAAAAATCAAAGAAAACGTCATCAAGCGAGAAGACCTTTTCATCACGACCAAAGTATGGAACAACTTCCACCGAAGAAAAAAAGTCATGGAGAAGCTGAAACTTAGCTTGAAAAACATGAAGCTCAGTTACGTGGACTTGTACTTAATCCACTGGCCCATCGGGTTCAACGTAAGTTATTTCTGAACGTTCGAAAAATTAACACTAATAGTGTAGGAGACTTCCAAGACTGTCCCGTTAGGTGACGGCCAGGAGGCCTACAGCGACGTCGACTACCTAGAAACGTGGAAAGGGATGGAAGACTGCCTCAGATGTGGCTACACCAGGAGCATAGGTCTGGCCAACTTCAACAGCGAACAAATAGATCGCATCCTACGCCACGCTGAGTACAAGCCCGTGATCAACCAGATCGAAGTACACCCACAATTCAGCCAAAAAAAACTAATACAGTTCTGCAAAGAACGCAATATTGTTGTGTCGGCTTACTACCCCTTCGGACTCAGCGATCAGCCTGGCACTCTAATATTTCCCGAAACCACGGTTTTAGATGACAACATTCACCAAATCGGGCGCAAATACAACAAATCTGCGGCTCAAGTCGTTCTGAATTATCTTGTGAGTATTTGCGTTTGTTAAATATGTAGATATTGTTGCGGTAGGTTTCTTTAGGGTTGTGCGTTGTGCCTAAGTCTGTATCGAACCTCAGGATTAGTGAATATATTGATATTTTTAATTTCAATTGGAGCCTGAGGATGTTGTGTATTTGGATTCATGTAACTGGAATAATAGGATATGCACGATGAGGGCTTTCATGGATCACCCCCATTACCCGTTTCGGATTGAATATTAACGATGTTTATGATAGTAAAAACTGATTTATAAAAGAGTTGATTTTTTTTTTTAATGTTTTGAAATTTTTTCAATTGTCATTTGTTATTTGATAAAGTGGCGACATCTAGTTAACACAGCGACTAACGCAGTTGCAGTTGCCCACTTAAGTTTTGTTTGATACATGATCCGTCATTGTTAACTGTCAAGTGTCAAAGTCACTCAAGCCAAATTAGGTTAAGTTTTAACGTCAAATTTAGCACAAATCGATTTTTATTCCAAGTAAATTACTCTAAATGTAAGTATTTTCGTACGATGTAGCCGCAGCAAGTGTCTTATTTTTAATATTGGCGCACGTACAACTCACAAGTTTCTGGTGATTATGTAATATAACCTCACTTTTAGTCCTAGTAGCAATGGGGCACGGTTTTGGCCAGTTGTACAAACTTCGGGGCATCATCACCTACAGGTTGTCCCCATTCGAGCTTAAAGCCTTCTCTGGATTGTTCTCACACGGAATTCCCAACACCCTCAGACGCATTCGAGAAGAAATTCTATATGTTGTGCCCCGTAAGTCCCCTTGTCCACTTTAGACCCAAATAAAACGTAAATTTCCAGCACTGGCCATCGGATACGTGGTCTACGATCAAGTGGAAAAGGAACACATGAGGCTAATGCGAAAAAATCCCGCTGATTACGAAAATGATCAATAAATTAGTGATTGTAGAGTAAATTAAACGCTATAGTAGTGAAAAGTTAGTTTTATTAGCAACTGCCCAGGTAGTGGATTTCAGACATAACTTAAAACAGTTAAATTTTTAATTTGTCCCAAAAAAGAGAATATAAATACTATTTACACAAAAAATAACACTGAAATATGATCAGAAGCTGTATCTTACAACATTGTCTTCAAGTCTGCAGAGTAGTTCTTTTGTACTTTCGGTCGGTGTTATGTTTCGTTTCATATACCTGAAGGTGAGGTAACTCCCGCACACTCCACCCGTGAGCAAACTTAGGAAAACTGAAATCCCTAAAATTACAATGTAGGAAAAGTCACTGAAATATATATCAGGAGCGGGTTCTTCAGACAATTTTTCGCTTGTAGCAGTAGTCAGAACTTCCGAATCCCCAACATCCAGATTTTTCAGCGAAATTTCCATTTCTTTCGGTTCCTCGCTCTCTGCCATAATAACGAAATTATCACACTGGTCCTTAAACGCCGCCACTACCCCATCTTCTCTATAAATATCCACGAACATCCTATTTTCGTTCCTACACTGAACGGTTTCCGTCAAATCAACGAACCTCTTCTCCATCAAATAATCAAACAACTTTATTGTCTTACAGTTACAGTCCCACGGGTTAAACGCCACGCTAATAAAAAAAAGATTGCTCATGCGGTCAAAGATTACAGGATTGATGGTTTTCAGATTATTCTGCGAAAGTAAAAGTATGCGCAGATTCGGTAACCCGTCCAAAGCGCCGTTGGGTATGTTCGAAACCCCCGAACTCGCAATCGTGAAGACTTCCAAACTCTTCGACTTAATTTTCGGCATGTCGGTGAAATAGTTAGTCGACAAATCCAGCAAAACCATGTTCTCGTTATGTATGAGGAAGTTTTCAGGTACTGCGTTCAGCAAATTGTCGCTTAAGTAAAGTTCTTGCAAGTTTTCGAGTTCTTCGAACGCCGCTTCTTCGATTGCTACAACTCCCGAGTTGTTCAAGAAAACTTCTTTGACTTCCTCGCTTTTATCGAAGCTGAAGTGGTCCATGCCGATGAGGGATATGGAGTTTCCGGATAAGTCGATTATGAGGGGGTTGTTATCCAGGCTTTCGAAAGAAGGGACTTTCTCCAGGTTTTTGGAGACGCAGTTTATGGAATTCTCGGTGCAGTTGCATATTAGGGGACAACCGGCGTGGGTTTCAGTCAGCAAGACCAGGATTAGGAGCACAATATGGATCATTTTATCTCCTGCAACAAATGCAGCGATAAGATTTTTTTTTTTTTGGGTCCAACTAGGTACACTTGATCTAGTTTTAAAAGTGACGTTTATAAAGTTTAAACTAAAGGTTTATTAAATTTCCATAAGGTGCGTATTACGAAATAACCAAAGTCTTAAAGTACACTTAAAGATCAAAAGGATATGCTTTCTGTATAGTTAAGTGCATGATTTGAATGAGTGAAACGTCTGCTTTTGAAAACGAACGAAGTATATAAAAAACTAAGTTAGTGGAAAACGATGTGCGACATAATTTTAGATTGTTTGTATAATTAGACAACGAGTACTATTATTAAAAATTACCTAGAAAAATTGTGTTACCTAATCTACGATTTGATTACATGTGTCTATTGTTATTTTGACGAGAACTCCGACAATCTGATACAGTTATATTTTTTATGATAAAATAATGTCACACAATGCAATACTTGAATAACACTTTATCGCCCATTTGGAAAACATTTTGTTATTTTGACGATTCCGCGAAAAGGCGGACGAAGAACAGAGTGAAAACGTGAAGCTGTGCACTTTTCGATGATGTTTAAAGCGGTTTGTACTCACCTAATGAAAACTTGGAGAATTCGGCGCGTTAGTGGGAAATGTGACAGGAACTTCTACTGATTTATCTTATCAATCGAATGAATTGAGAAACTTAGGTGTTTACTCACCTTTAGATACTCTTAATCTTGAAATGTTTACAAAATGGTTCGTAGGAGGTACCTATATATGTCGGACCAAAGTTAACACTTCTCTTTAATACAAGATATTATCTTGGATTTTTCAAAACTCAAATTGCCGATAAGATTACCTATTTTTACTTGTATTTCTTAATCGGAGTGCGTCGTTAGGTGCAAAGATGCTTGATTATTGTTATTAATATAATTTTTTTAGTGTACACAGAAAAATAAGTTCGTTGACCAAGTCCGAGAATTTGTGGACAAACTTTCCGCTTCTGCAAAAACAGCGCCAAAGTTTTGGAGCGAAAATTACAATGCAGTTTTTGTTGTCAAGGCTCCACGTTAGGACACTGACTTTTTTTATTTTTTCTAAACGACTTACACGTGTCCTTCAGGTCTTGCTTGAGTAGTGTAGTAAACAACTTGACTCACATCGACTACCACTTTAAGATATGTTTTTGCGTTTGTCGTAAAAGTTCCAAATATAGCCAAAAGTGTTAAAATGTTATCGTGTAAAAACAAATTGGGTACTAATGAGTTTCAGTTGGAAACAGAGTAAACCAAAAGTAAATATGGCCCCCCACTTGTGTTTATTTTTTATTTATCTTTTAATTATTTATTAATTTCCGCAAAAAACTGATGACGTCTTTCTAAAACCTACTAAATAAATGGTTTCACAGATTGTTTAAGTATTTTATTATATACAATATAAATAAACAACTATAAAAAATTATCGCTTTGAATAAAAATTAAATCCCTTTTCTTTCATGTTAATATCGAGAATCGTCAACAGACAGACGGACGGAACATAAATAAGTTTACAATAAGCACAATGTTGTTAAACCTCCAGTAAAAATGCATTCCCTTGGCACTTTTATTCGTTTGATTACTCACAAACTGAATTTGATGTTTTTCCAATATTCTTAATACATGAAATTTATTGACAGGGACATAAATGGTCAATAAAAAAAAAGTATGTTAACTAAACCAGTTTCAGCGGCACCACATAGTATTTATTTCCCCCAGCGCTTTAATTTTGATAAGTTGCTTAATATTTGCAACCAAAGAAAGTTAAGGTACGAATCCCCTCTCAGATGCATTTCAGCTGGTGGAATGTCCAGTGAACGACCAGTCCCTGCACGTAAACGCAAAACTAAAGCAGAATAATAAGTGTGCGACAAAGAAAAAAATCAATCGAACATGAATCCGTGGAAGTGAATAATTGTGTGTGAAAAGTGTAAAAATGGATATTGTAAATAGAAATCAAAGTACGTGCGAATCGGGTGCTATACCTTCGATACCACAGTACTTATCAGGTATGTGGAAACAATTACACCTTTAACAAATTCTTAATTGATAACGAGTGCTGCAACGACTTAGATATACACTTCCTCCGTGCTCTACTTTTACCACAATTGGTAAAAAATTTTACTTAAAGTAATCGAGCGCTCAAAATCCCCGATTATGCAAGATGTACGAAATCAAAAGCGTTTCAGTTTTCTTGGACTTTTTGACTTTCACCTTGTTTTCTCCGGTCGTGCTACATTTATCGCGTCTTTTTTACGTCCTGTTGAACCACGTGCTTACATAAACCAGATCTGCCGCGTTCTTCAGACGCGAGATTACGTAAAAGAAAACAGCGGTTGAAGACGCCACTGAAATTTCAGGACGCATTTCCATTGTGACATTATTCGTTTCGTTATTTTTTCAATATCAACTGACTTCCTAAAATGAAGCAATAATAGGTATTGCATGTCGCACTTTCTACGCCGTGTACTTAATATACAAATACAAGGTTTATATTTACATATAGATTCTAGTAAATAGAGGTTCTTTGAAGTTTGAGTAATACGTGAAGATAAGTCATTACGGTGATTAAGGTGGCGCGAAGTCTTGTGTAATTGTAATTTACGTACGACTGTACAGTGTTGAGGTCACATGTGAAGTAAACAGCGCGGAGTCGTCATCTGGAGCAGGAAGTTAATGAATTATAATTTTTTGAATTACATCAAGAGATGTTTACTTTCACATTCTTGAGAGAAATTTTAATCAAGGAATCTTTACCTTGCCTCGGGCAAAACAAACTTGAATTATTTAATAAGAGTTTTGCTCAGTGAAGCGGAATAAGCTTAAACAAATTGGTAGATTTTGTAACTGTTTCACTTTTGTGATTGTTACACGCGTAGTAATAATAATAGTCGGTCTGAAAAGTTACACCTATTTTTTTATTCTACATAATATTTTGTACCATCTCTTTTTTTTTAAGTCATTGAATGATTCGATTTCTTTCAAAATAGTATGTCAACGACTCATCATTAAATTTTAATACCAAGAATTATTGTAACATTATGCAATATAATGCAAGAGACCCACATTGCACTTGCCTTTCCAATCGCTATGACACAGTTTTCACAAATTTTGGAACCAGAAGCAAAAAACTCCATTTTTTTTTCAGAAATTATATGTCGACATCTTTTTACAACCAGTTTCTCGTTTTCTAGCCACAAATGTCTACGGAATCACCCTAGTGTCCCTCGGGACTCTCGCCGTCCTCCTAGTCTTAGCCATGCTCATCGACACCCTCAGTTACATCATGAAGAACTCGCCATCTAGAGTGAAAGCTCACTCCGCTTTCGTCATTGGAGTTTACCCGGTAAACTGTTTATTTCACAACGAGTTAAATAACAACAACTATGACTCTACAGGTTGTCGCGGTTGCAACGTACTTCGCAATTTTAGTCCCCAGAGCCCATCTACTCTCCGAAGCCATAACCCAGGGTGTCTTTATGGCCGGAATGTACCAGCTCTGGTGCCTCTTCGTCTCATACTGCGGGGGCGAAGCCCAACTAATCCGGAAAGTCAAACCCGGGACGTTGAGTCTGCGGGTGTCCCCGTGCTGCTGTTGGCCTTGCTGTTTCTTCCTGCCTGCAATAGACGTGACAAAGTATGGATAGCCGATTTTGAGCTAGTGCGCATGCGTATTACAAATTCAACCAATGAGAGAAGTTCGCGGCAAATTCAAATTTAATTGTTGTTTGTAGGAACACGATTCAGAGGCTGCGTTTGTTGGTGCTGCAACTACCGGTGGTGCAAGGGCTTGTGTATTTAGTGCTTTTGGTAATGTGGGCCGAACGGGAGAGTTTGTATCAAGTCAACTATATGTACCTACAACCCATAATCATACTTTCGATACTTTTTGGTATCTGGGGGATGGCCATGACCATCAATCTGCTCAAAGGGTTTCTGGGTGATGAGTACATGATGCTTGCCAAGTTCATCGTCTTGCAAATGGTACTGGTGTTGGCAAAACTGCAAGGTTTAGCGACACGGGTTTTAGTGTGGGGGAATGTTTTGCCTTGTAGGGCTCCAATCACGCCTGCTGTCTACGGTAACTGTACGTAATTACTATGTTTTAAGTAATTAGGTAACCAAATTTATTTTTCAGTGATTCATAATACGTTAATGTTGGGAGAAATGGTTTTGTTGCAATATGCAGCGAGGCGAATATACAAGAGGGTCTTACCCACGGATTACACAAGTGAAGGAATTACGCGAATAAGTACAATAGGGGGCATCATGTCGTCGGGATTGTTCCGTGATAACAACAACAGTAATTGCGACAACATGAATTTGAAACTAGATTTTAGCAAAAATGGGCATATTAACGTCGCATTAGACGTTAAAGAATAAAAATAAAGTCGTTTTTATGTTTTGTAAATAGTCGGTTTAGTCTAGAATACATAAAAATTGTGTTGTGATAGACAGTCTGGCCTTGCACTCGCGACTACTATTTTTATGTTGAGTAAAGATCAAGACCTTGCGTAAGTTCGTCTACGATGATCTAAATCCAGTGATAAAATCACCATGGCACGAAGAGCGAGTTTGTGTTTTTAAAAAATAAAACCAACTCCTTTAAGTATTTTATTCAATACATATAAAATAAAAAATGATGTATAACATATTTAGTACGACTTATAAAATATAGATTCTAGCTTTTGGTGCTTTAAACTGCCATGGGCATGTTGATTTTCGGGTGGGGATTATATCCAACGAGCTCGAAATCGTCAAAAACGAAGTCTTCGATGTTAGCCACTTGTCTTTTAATATTTAGAGTGGGGAACGCTCTCGGGACCCGTTTTAGTTGTTCTTGCAAAGGTTCAACGTGGTTCAAATACACATGGCTGTCGCCTAAAGTGTGGATGAACTCTCCTGGCTGAAATTATTTTGTGTGTTAGAACAAGTGATAACACCCGCTGTACTTTTTTTTCTTGTCATTTGGCGTGACGTCATCACCACTTTCCCTCTATTTACTCACCTTCAATCCCGTGACGTGCGCAATCATATAAGTCAACAGTGCATAACTAGCGATATTAAAAGGGACCCCTAGCCCCATATCCGCCGACCTCTGGTACAACAAGCACGACAGTTCATCATCCGCCACAAAAAACTGTACCAAGCAATGACAAGGCGGCAGCGCCATTTCTGGAATATCCACCGGGTTCCAGGCACACATGATGATCCTCCTATCGCTCGGCTTATTCTTAATGGTATTGATAACATGGGCCAACTGATCAATCCCCTGATTCTTATAACTGGCATGCATCCCCTTGTACTCCGCCCCGAAGTGGCGCCACTGGAACCCGTAAATCGGCCCCAAGTCGCCCTCCTCGCGGTGCTGCAGCCCCGCCGAGTCCAGAAACTCCCTCGTGCTATTAGCGTCCCAAATATGCACACCTTTATCTCTGAGCTCGTTGGCGTTCGTGCACCCCTTGATGAACCACAGCAGCTCTTCCACCACCCCGCGCCAAAACACGCGCTTGGTGGTCAAAAGGGGGAACACGTTGTCGCGCAACGAGTAGCGCATCTGCGCCCCAAAAAGCGAGTAAGTCCCCACGCCGGTCCGGTCGCATTTTTTGATTCCTTTGTCGAGGATGAGTTTGATGTGATTTAGGTATTGGTGCTCGTCGTGGGGCCGCGGGGCTTTCTCGATGTGAGTGTCGCCGATGTCTTGCACGTTGTCGGGGATGTTTTCTTTGCGGTCGTCGACCAAGAGGGTGGAGCTTTTTTGGTTAGGGGTTGACGACGTGCTGGAGGTTGATAAGTGGACAACAATTACAATGGGGGTTAGTATTTTTGGTTACCTGAACATTGTGAAGGTTGAATGAGCACAAAACGGGGTTTTAACACACGTGAAATTTTGAGATGAGTGCAAGCTGCGATTCCCGCCAATTTGGGACGTCACGGCGGGTTTGCTTTTGTACAGGTACCGGTAGGGGGCGCGTTTGGCGCCAAATTTCGAGCGTAAAAATGTTTGATTAGTTTTTAAGTTGTTTATTAGTTTGGAAAGGGGAATTGTTGCCATTTTAACACGGAATGAGGAATGTACGGTAACGATTTTGTTTTATAATGCATATTTGTCACGCAATAAGATTATGAAGTTTTTTTATCAATGCAGACTTTATGACCCTAGACATACCAGACATAAACTTATATTTATCGGTTGCTTTTTTATCTACAGATTTACTTTCTTGGATCAGATTTCCCGATACGACGAAGGTTACTCTTTAATTAGTCCCATAAATTCCTAGTAACCAAAAAAAACCGTGAACTATTTACATTAACAAATAAAATTAGTCAATAATGGTTTGAGAGCTCAGTGGTTCTTAGAAAAGCCCATTATTTAATAGTAATCTTATGGATTTTTTTAAATGATAATAAATGTCATTATTGAATTTTTACGTATCAAGTTGGTGCTTTTTGTGGAGGAGCACTGTTACGTTGGTAGCAGTGGACGTTGACTTGACAGGTGACAGCGAAAATATTTTTGACGTTTATAAATAATTGATTATTTTTAAAACACCATAATTTTGTGATAATTGTAACAAAAATGGTAGTTCGTACCGCCCGCGCCCTTTATTACAATACTTAAATAACCCATTACGTAAACGCAATTCACTCTCGGAGCGACAGATCCCGACGTCCTGATTCCAAAAATATAGCGTATTTATCGTCAGGGAGTAATCTTTTTTTTACGGAAATAGAGGGCAGGGCTAGTGCTTGGTAAGAAAAGACTAATTTTGGCAAATCACATACCCTTTAAGAAAACAGAGGGTGGGCGGGCGGGGCTAATACTTGGTAAGATAAGACTGATTTTGGCGAATGACATATTCTCCAAGAAAATAAAGGGCGGGTGGAGAGGCTGAGTATTTGTCAAAATACGACTGAATAATATTACAAGTCAAAAGTGGCCCCGCCCAACCACCCACCCCTATTTCGTTTTGATCAATCATTTTATTGGCTGTGAAATGCAAGTTGGATTCCTATTGCTTGCTTATAAACTTAAAATTCATTGATAAATTTATAGTATAAAAAACAATATAAAAATCATCAGTTTTTCAAGATAACATTTGGTGGTTTGAGTAATTCTCGATGTATTTTTTTTTTACAATTATCTTGTTTTTGAAGTACATATTTTGAAGCAATTTCGAAGACCTCGTGTATTTTGTTTTTGAATTGAGTCGTTTGAATTTTTAAAGAATCTCGGGGATTTTTTGGGTCTGATTTGAACAATGGTTGGAGTTATCGAAGAAATGAGGCCGAAAGTGACTTCTGCGGTCCGAAATCTACAAGAAAATCTATTTAGTTAAATTCCGAAAATCATCGAAAATATGTGGGAATTTGTATAAGGGTATTGGAAATTGTCATTTTTGAAAAAGTTGTCTAAAAGTTCTCGGAAAGTTCAGGGAAATAGATTTTGACGTGGTGATTCCAAAAATATAGCGTGTTTATGGTAACCGAGCAATATTTTCGAAATATTCGGACTGAAATTCGAGTTTTTCGAGATTTTTTTGAAAATTGCGATATTGGAAAATAGGGAAATTGAAAACTCAAAAATTCCAAAATTTTAAAAATGCAAACATTGAAAAACCAATTGAAGAATCCAGAAACTGAAAAATCGAAAAATTCAAGAATCGAAAAATTGAAGAGGCGAAAAATTGAGTAGCAAAAATTGAAAAAGCGAAAAATTAAATAGATGCAAAATTGAGGAGCGAAAAATTTAATCGAGAAATTACAGAATCGATTCCAAAAATATAGCGTGTTTAGGGTCACGGGGCAATATTTTCGAAAAATTCGGTGTGGAATTCGAGTTTTTTGATATTTTTAAAATATGCGATATTTCAATGGGCGACTCTGGAATTGAAAAAATTGTAAAACTGAATTAAATATGTAACGGAAAATTGATAAATCGAATAACGAAAAAATAAACGGAAAACTGAAATTTAAAAAAACCGGGAAATTGAAGAATCAAAAAATGGAAAAATCCCAAAACCGAAATATATATGTATCGAAAAATTGACAAATCGAGAAATTGAAAAATTGAAAAACTGAAACATCAAGTAATCGAAATATCAGAAGATCGAGAAGTCGAGAAATCGAGAAATAGAAGTAGCACACACGCAAAAATTGGTAAATAGATAAACTGAAAAATTCAAAAATCAAAAATTTTAAAAATTGAAACATTGAAAAACCCATAAAACGAAAAATTACAAGATCGAGGAATCCAAACATCAAACGTTTGAAAAATCTATAATTAAAAATTCGAAAAAATGAAAAATAGAAAAAATTGAAGGAGCGAAAAATTGAAGAATTGAAAAATTGGATCAAGAATTGAAGAAGCGAAAAATTGAAGAGTCGGTTCCAAAAATATAGCGTGTTCAGTGTCACGGAGCAATATTTTCGAAAAATTCGGTGTGAAATTCGAATTTTTTGAAATTTTTAGAAAGTGCTATTTTTCAATGGGCGATTCTGGATTTAAAAAATCGTAAAATTGAAATATGTATCGGAAAATTGATAAATCAAATATCGAAACACAAACGAGAAATAAAAATTTTTAAAAAACCGGGAAATTGAGTAATCAAAAAATTGGAAAATCCTAAAACTAAAATATCTAAAAAATGAGAAATCGAGAAAATGCAAAAATGAAAAAATGGAACATCAAGTACTCGAAATTTCAAAAGATCGAGAAATCCAGAAATAGACATACCATACAAGCAAAAAACTGCTAAATCAAAAGATCGAAAAATTAAAAAATCGAAAAATAGGCGAACTGAAAAATCCAAAAATTAAAAATTTTAAAAATGGAAATACTGAAAAACCCAGACAAATCTATAATTAGAAATTCGAAAAAACAAAAATAGAAATATTGAATGATTCCAAAACTGGGAAATCGAGACGAAAAGAAATCAAAACATCGAAAAGTCGAGAAATGAAGAAATGAAATGTCAAAAAATTGATTAATCGTGAAACTGGAAAATCGTAAAGTCGAAAATTTGGAAAGGCCAAAAACTGAACAATTGGAACATAGAATAATTGAAGAATCGAAATATTGAAGGAGCGAAAAATTGCAATATTGCCAATTTGGGACGTTGCGGCGGGTTTGCACAGGTGCCGGTAGGGGGCGCGTTTAGCGCCAAATTTCGAGCGTAAAAATGTTTGATTAGTTTTTAAGTTGTTTATTAGTTTGAAAAGGGGAATTGTTGCCATTTTAACACGGAATGAGGAATGCACGGGTGGCGATTTGTTTTATAATGCAAATTTGTCACGCAATAATATTATGAAGTTTTTTTGTTATCAATGCAGACTAAATGACCCTAGACATAAACTTATATTTATCGGTTGCTTTTTTATCTACAGATTTACTTTCTTGGATCAGATTTCCCGATACTACGACGGTTACTCTTTAATTAGTCCCATAAATTCCTAGTAACCAAAAAAACCGTGAACTATTTACATTAACAAATAAAATTAGTCAATAATGGTTTGAGAGCTCAGTGGTTCTTATGAAAAGCCCATTATTTAATAGTAATCTTATGGATTTTTTTAAATGATAATAAATGTCATTATTGAATTTTTACGTATCAAGTTGGTGCTTTTTGTGGAGGAGCACTGTTACGTTGGTAGCAGTGGACGTTGACTTGACAGGTGACAGCGAAAATATTTTTGAGGTTTATAAATAATTGATTATTTTTAAAACACCATATTTTGTGATAATTGTACAAAAATGGTAGTTCGTACCGCCCGCGCCCTTTATTACAATACTTAAATAACCCATTACGTAAACGCAATTCACTCTCGGAGCGACAGATCCGACGTCCTGATTCCAAAAATATAGGTATTTATCGTCAGCGAGTAATCTTTTTTTTACGGAAATAGAGGGCCGGGCTAGTGGTTGGTAAGAAAAGACTAATTTTGGCAAATCACATACCCTTTAAGAAAACAGAGGGTGGGTGGGCGGGGCTAATACTTGGTAAGATAAGGCTGATTTTGGCGAATGACATATTCTCCAAGAAAATAAAGGGCGGGTGGAGAGGCTGAGTATTTGTCAAAATAGGACTGAATAATATTACAAGTCAAAAGTGGCCCGCCCACCCACCCACCCCTATTTCGTTTTGATCAATCATTTTATTGGCTGTGAAATGCAAGTTGCTTGCTTTATAAACTTAAAATTCATTGATAAATTTATAGTATAAAAAAACATATAAAAATCATCAGTTTTTCAAGATAACAGTTGATGGTTTGAGTAATTCTCGATGTATTTTTTTTTTACAATTATCTTGTTTTTGAAGTACATATTTTGAAACAATTTCGAAGACCTCGTGTATTTTGTTTTTGAATTGAGTCGTTTGAATTTTTAAAGAATCTCGGGGACCTTTTGGGTTTGATTTGAACAATGGTTGGAGTTATCGAAGAAATGAGGGCGAAAGTGACTTCTGCGGTCCGAAATCTACAAGAAAATCTATTTAGTTAAATTCCGAAAATCATCGAAAATATGTGGGAATTTGTATAAGGGTATTGGAAATTGTCATTTTTGAAAAAGTTGTCTAAAAGTTCTCGGAAAGTTCAGGGAAATAGATTTTGACGTGGTGATTCCAAAAATATAGCGTGTTTATGGTAACCGAGCAATATTTTCGAAATATTCGGACTGAAATTCGAATTTTTCGAGATTTTTTTGAAAATTGGGATATTGGAAAATAGGGAAATTGAAAACTCAAAAATTCCAAAATTTTAAAAATGCAAACATTGAAAAACCAATTGAAGAATCCAGAAACTGAAAATCGAAAATTCAAGAATCGAAAAATTGAAGAGGCGAAAAATTGAGTAGCAAAAATTGAAAAAGCGAAAAATTAAATAGGTGCAAAATTGAGGAGCGAAAAATTTAATCGAGAAATTGCAGAATCGATTCCAAAAATATAGCGTGTTTAGGGTCACGGGGCAATATTTTCGAAAAATTCGGTGTGAAATTCGAGTTTTTTGATATTTTTAAAATATGCGATATTTCAATGGGCGACTCTGGAATTGAAAAATTGTAAAACTGAATTAAATATGTAACGGAAAATTGACAAATCGAATAACGAAAAAATAAACGGAAATCTGAAATTTAAAAAAACCGGGAAATTGAAGAATCAAAAAATGGAAAAATCCCAAAACCGAAATATGTATGTATCGAAAAATTGACAAATCGAGAAATTGAAAAATTGAAAAACTGAAACATCAAGTAATCGAAATATCAGAAGATCGAGAAGTCGAGAAATCGAGAAATAGAAGTAGCACACACGCAAAAATTGGTAAATAGATAAACTGAAAAATTCAAAAATCAAAAATTTTAAAAATTGAAACATTGAAAAACCCATAAAACGAAAAATTGCAAGATCGAGGAATCGAAACATCAAACGTTTGAAAAATCTATAATTAAAAATTCGAAAAAATGAAAAATAGAAAAATTGAAGGAGCGAAAAATTGAAGAATTGAAAAATTGGATCAAGAATTGAAGAAGCGAAAAAATGAAGAGTCGGTTCCAAAAATATAGCGTGTTTAGTGTCACGGAGCAATATTTTCGAAAAATTCGGTGTGAAATTCGAATTTTTTGAATTTTTAGAAAGTGCTATTTTTCAATGGACGATTCTGGATTTAAAAAATCGTAAAATTGAAATATGTATCGGAAAATTGATAAATCAAATATCGAAACACAAACGAGAAATCAAAAATTTTAAAAAACCGGGAAATTGAATAATCAAAAAATTGGAAAATCCTAAAACTAAAATATCTAAAAAATGAGAAATCGAGAAAATGGAAAAATGAAAAAATGGAACATCAAGTACTCGAAATTTCAAAAGATCGAGAAATCCAGAAATAGACATACCATACAAGCAAAAAACTGCTAAATCAAAAGATCGAAAAATTAAAAAATCGAAAAATAGGCGAACTGAAAAATCCAAAAATCAAAAATTTTAAAAATGGAAATACTGAAAAACCCAGACAAATCTATAATTAGAAATTCGAAAAAACAAAATAGAAATATTGAATTATTCCAAAACTGGGAAATCGAGACGAAAAGAAATCAAAACATCGAAAAGTCGAGAAATAAAGAAATGAAATGTCAAAAAATTGATTAATCGAGAAACTGGAAAATCGTAAAATCGAAAATTTGGAAAGGCCAAAAACTGAACAATTGGAACATAGAATAATTGAAGAATCGAAATTTTGGAGGAGCGAAAAATTGCAATATTGCCAATTTGGGACGTTACGGCGGGTTTGCACAGGTGCCGGTAGGGGGCGCGTTTGGCGCCAAATTTCGAGCGTAAAAATGTTTGATTAGTTTTTAAGTTGTTTATTAGTTTGAAAAGGGGAATTGTTGCCATTTTAACACGGAATGAGGAATGCACGGGTGGCGATTTGTTTTATAATGCAAATTTGTCACGCAATAAGATTATGAAGTTTTTTTGTTATCGATGCAGACTAAATGACCCTAGACAAACTTATATTTATCGGTTGCTTTTTTATGTACAGATTTACTTTCTTGGATTAGATTTCCCGATACGACGAAGGTTACTCTTTAATTAGTCCCATAAATTCCTAGTAACCAAAAAAACCGTGAACTATTTACATTAACAAATAAAATTAGTCAATAATGGTTTGAGAGCTCAGTGGTTCTTAGAAAAGCCCATTATTTAATAGTAATCTTATGGATTTTTTTAAATGATAATAACCCGTATTCAGCGCCATTCTTTAAATCATTGTTTATCTATTTTTTTAGTAATCAATTGATTAAACTAAATAATTTTTTAAATCGATATTTTAGTGAATGCCCTATTCACTACCGTTTTTTACGCTTCTATTAACTAATTAATAACTTAACGAACATTCATTTGACAACGTCGCAAAATTTGTTAAAATCTCACTATCCGTGTATGTCAAACATATCCAACTTGCACATTTAATGAATAAAAATTTATATTGCAGCAGTTTAACAGTGGCCGACGTCCACCAGGATCCTTTATTTTAATAATGGTTGCAGTCAATGCAGTCCACCACTTCAGGAAATGTTCTAATATTATAAAAATTTTGCTTGAACCCACTAAGGTTTCTTAAACTGAGGTAGTCGAGAAGTTAAAACTCGAGCTGCCTTAATACAAATGTACCTCATAGAAACTTGAGTACCACCATGCAGATCTCCTAATATGAATAATACAATATTGGTAAAAATTAATTAAAGGTTATAATAGGTGCACAACAGTTTTAGTGTGAAGATTACCTGTAATCGTATAGTTATGGCAAGTTGTATTTCACTTTTGAAGTTTTCTTGTAGTTTTAGGCCAATCAGACACCCAAAGGGCTCGGAAAGAGCAACAAAACCATCAAATTTTAGATAGAAATCGTATTTTTGTTGATTTTTATTAAACCCTAACTATATTTCAACATTTTTTGATGATTCTGAGCGACGAAACACATTTAGAGCATGCAGAATCGTCTCAAATTACGAAAAGGAGACGTCTGGGTTAGTTTTATGCATTCTGGTGTTCGTAGATAGAAGAAAATAGTCAAAATTCTTCAAAAACGTCACTTTTGAAGCGTTTTCTTGTAGTTTTAAGCCAATCAGACACCCAAGGGGTTCGGAAAGAGCAACGAAACCATCAAATTTTAGCTAGAAATCTTATTTTTGTCGATTTTTATTAGATCTGAACTATATTTCAACATTTTTTGATGATTCTGAGCGACGAAACACACTTAGAGCATGCAGAATCGTCCCAAATTACGCAAAGGAAGCACCACCAGCATCGGCGAACGAATTTATGTTGAAAATTATTCAATATAAACTGAATTCCTTCCAAAATATTATCCATTTTGAACGATTTTATATAAATGTCAACATAAATAATTATTTAAAGACGGTTATGTCGTCGATTAAAATATTGATTAAAAAAATCGTCAAATGACATTAATTAGCCGCTAAGCAATGGCGCTGAATAGGTAAATTTAATAGACATTGATTAAGGGCTTAATAGACATCTACTAAACATAATCGACAGCGCTGAATACGGGCTAATGTCATTATTGAATTTTTACGTATCAAGTTGGTGCTTTTTGTGGAGGAGCACTGTTACGTTGGTAGCAGTGGACGTTGACTTGACAGGTGACAGCGAAAATATTTTTGACGTTTATAAATAATTGATTATTTTTAAAACACCATAATTTTGTGATAATTGTACAAAAATGGTAGTTCGTACCGCCCGCGCCCTTTATTACAATACTTAAATCACCCATTACGTAAACGCAATTCACTCTAAGTAATTAGTTAAAATGCTAAAAAATGAAATTAGGTGAGTGTGCAATGTGTAACATGTCAGAGACTCGTATTTGTGAATTAAACCACAATTTAAGATTATGTGTATATAACATAAGTGCAATATGGAGTTAAAAGTTTGGGTCGAAGGAATCCAGAGGATAGTGTGTGGAGTGACAGAAACCACCACTTGTCAGGTACTTTGTGCACTGTTCGAAGAACCAAACTAACTGTGTTTTCAGGACGTGGTTTTCGCTCTCGCCCATGCCACTGGTAAATCGGGCCGCTTCACCCTCATCGAACGGTGGCGGAATAACGAACGACAGCTAGCTCCAAACGAAAACCCCTTGAAGGTACCCCACACAAACACACAAACCTGAACTAACCCAATTTTGTAGATCCTGATGAAGTGGGGCGAGTACTCCAACGACGTGCAATTTATCCTCCAGTGGAACGATACCAACAAAAACCCTACCCCCGTAAATAAAAAACCCCTATCCGCGTCGTCCCAGTCCTCAGCCAATATCACCGTAGAATCTCCCCATAAAACCGCAGACATACAAAAATCTCTCACTTTTAATAGCCACGTAACCAACTCTGATAACGTAGGGGTGGTCAAAGGCGTCCCCCACGTCAAAACTGTACCTTTAGAAGTACGGGAATCGCTCTCTAATTCGCCCAGTAATTCGCCTAAGAAAAGTAGTTATAGTGGGTCTGATAAATCAGATTCTCCTAGTCAACGAATCGCACCCCCGTATAAAGATCCGCCGGCGCCGCCCCCCTACAGGGACCCGCCACCACCAGTTAACCATGACAAATACAAAAAGAACATCCTCCAGGATTCTAATAAACCTCACAGCGAGAAGGAGCATAGGAATAAATTGCAGGAGTCGGTTCTATATAACGCGCAATATAGGGAATTAATTGCTTTAATTAATTATCAGAGGGAGAAGTTATCCAATCAACAAGCTGATCTCACCAAGGTCAGTCCGCATTGTTTTAAACGCACGATTTTAACATTAGGTTTCAGTTTGATGCCGAAATTGTGTTCTGGGAAAGCAAAGAACGCGAAAAACAAATGCAGTTGGAGTACATTCAACAAGAACTGGCGGCGGTCACGAACGCAACGAAAGTTAACCAGGATCAGGTTTGTTTTTAAATTGACGTTTGACATAAATGACACTAAAAAGTTGTCATGGCCAACTTTGGTGAAGCGTGCGGAAACAAATATAATATTCGTTTGAAAAGTTAGGTTACTATTTGATAGATGGCGCCACACCATTATGTCACGTGACATTGTTGGTCGCGGGGATAATGCGTGTTCGTGCTCGTTCAAGCAACGCCTTTTTCAGATTCAAGCTTTAAACTACGTGGAAGAGGAGTGCGAAATCGTGAAACAGCAAGAAAAGACTCTCAAGTCCGAAATAACGTTGTTAAGGTCGAAATTGGCCAACTGCGAGACGGAGCTGTTGCAATGTAAGAATAAAATTCGTTTGGTGATGGACGAGCTGCAGATGGAGCAGCGGGCTCTCACCCGGCGCAACGAGTCCAGGAAGCAGATCGAGAAGAGTCTTCTGGCGGAAATGGAGAGGTTGCAGCGCGACATCGAGTTGGCTAAGCAGAGCACGGAGTTGCACCATCTCACGGCTGAAACTCTGAAGAAAGAGGTGGCGGCTTTGGAGACCGCCATCATCGAGAAGAAGAAGCAAGTGGAGCTGTTGGTGGCGGAGATGAAAGAGGCGAATTTGCAGAGTTTGACGATAGCCCCTCCGGAGGATCTTCGGGCGATTTTGGAGGGGCCGAACAAGTCAGGGAGCACCAGGAAGATGATCGGGTCGCCGCGGCAGCTGGAGAACGCAGTACCAACAAACAAGAACCCACATGGGGTTTGGGTTTAACGTAGTCATTATTAGCTTACCTCATATGCGTATTTGATAATATTCAGTGTATGTATATTCGTTTAGGCGCTATATTCGTTAGGAGTAATGTGACGCAGATAGGGGGCGTGTCGTGGATGACGATTGACGTTGGTGTGACGTGGGTCAGGCGTCATCCGCGACTGCGCAGACCATACATTTCAAAAGCATGAAAGGTGAGTTTTTAAAGTCTGATAGTATATATTTTATAGTTCACGCCATTTTATTGAGTAAGTAAATTATAAAGTGTTATTTATTGTTAGGTGATTGGATAATTTTTTACTTACACATTTGTTACATTATTTATGCACATTTTATGTTACACTGCCATATTTACCACGTGTGTAGGTCTTACATCACAGCCACTCTTAAACCCAACGTTTAGTTTAGAACGCGTTGCCATATTTTCGAAATCGGCAGAGATAGTACAAAATTGACGAGCTCGCTCATGTTAGACATATTTATTCATATTTTAAAACTTTCTATCAAATTATATTTACTTGCTATGTCAAAACGGTAAGAAAAAAAATACACACCATAATAAAATATATAAATTATGTTTTTTCTTCTTTATCCTTATTATACTTTTCGAGTTCTCTTAAAAACTGCGCCTTGGGCTTCATAACGTTGGGCCTATCACCGCGACACTTTGGACAATACCATTTACCTTTCGGTTTCGTGGTTAGCGTAACGCAAGAAAAGTGGAACCATTCAATGGGACACAGATCGTTGTCGCACATAATCATTTCACCATAAGAAATTTGATCACATAAACAGTAAGTGGGTTCGTCGGGATCGATCACGGGTTCTTCCTCCCTAGGTGGAGATTCTTCCCTCTGGGCCTGGACCTGCCGAGATTTGCGCTTTTTCTTCTTGCCGGTACTAGTTTTCTTCTGACTCGAAGTCGTGTTCGTCGACGACGGCACTTGGCTCCGCGACACGTGCTCCACGGGGGCGGCGTCGTTATGGTTGGATTCTAAGCCAGAGAAGGTGTCATGTCTAGTGCGCCTCGCCCTCTTAGGTGGTCTCTCATTGTTCGTTAACGTAGTATTATTACTGGTGTTATTTGTTGGTGGTTGCTGTTCTTTGTTTTCAATTTGCGTTGACTCTTCCTTACCAAAATCTGCAACATCTAGCACATTAGTGGAAAAATACTACAGAAGACGGGCTTATTTTACATACTGGAAAGAATAAAGTGTCTACACGAGCTGCAGGCGAGTGTGGTAAATTATTTAAGTTACTAGTCTCTCATTTTGTTTTTTGATAACACACAGGTGTCTCAGATTTCAACTTACCTCTGATATTTATAATTAAATAAACATAAAAATTTGAATAATTCTCGCACCAAGCCCTTCACTGACGTGTTGATTGGTTAAAACAGGGACGTAATAGCCAATTTACCCTCAGAGAAATCAAATCTGACATCCCACAATTTGTCAGAAGATGAAATAACCACAGAAATACATCATCCTTATAGAATCGTTTGCCTTACCGTATAAGGAGTGGTCTCATCTTGTTTGAAGACTGCCTTCTCCCTCTGGAGCTATTTACGGAACAGCCTCCAAATTTTACTGCGGAAAAACAACAAACCTACTTTTCACTAGCAACGAGCCTTAAGAGAACAATCAGGCTTTAGTAAATACTTGAGGAGTGGCCCCATCTTGTTTGAACACATTCTTCTCCTTCTGGAGCCACTTACTGAACAGCCTCCAAATTTTACTGGAAAAAACACCTACTTTTGGGTAGCATCAAGTTTTAACAAAGAAATGTTTCTTAGTTTAAATTTCGGTTGTAGAAAGATTGATCAGTTGTGACGTTACAAAATGATCACAAGAACCATCAACATTGATAACACCCTCGTTTTTTATATGACCTCATTTGGAGATGGATACTAATACTTCTACAAGCAAAACTGATGTTCAATGACGTCACAACCTCTGACTTTTCGTTTTATACATTAGAGCAAAATATACACTGATAAAATTAATTGATTTTTAATTTAACCATTATCAAAATTTAAAAAAATCTATTTAAAAACAAAAAAACTCACAAGGTTGGCGTGTTTCAGTAGCTACGCTGTCATCCTATTGCACTACATTAAGCTTAGTTTTTTGTTGTGGAATTTAAGGCTTGCACTTAAATTTTTAAAATTGGTCCAAAATTGCGTAATTTAATTTTTTTAACGAAAGCTTTAGAACTGACAGAGAATTTTGGTATGATTAATCTGAATAAATTCTCGTAATTTTTTCACTGCATTTGTGACTGTTTCAGAGACCCCTTTGTTAAAAATAAAAATTACCACACTGCACAAGTGTAACTAGGATTGATGTTGGATAAATGTAATGGATTTATTTCTAACCCTCTTACTCAATAAACTAAGCCCACCGCGTTCTGGCAGCTCCTGTATGGATTTTTGTGGTGGCTGGAAGGTGTGCCCTGCCAGCGCTTTGAGGTTAGAATCGCGACCAACGTACCTAGATTTTTAAAATCTTGATCTAACAGCCGGGTTTTTATTTCAATTTTGTCGAGGATCGACTGAAGCAGGCTCATTTTCTCGTCGCCGAGCTCCTGGGCCGCAATCAACGCCTGCTGCATTCGGGCGAAGCCCCTGGCCTTTTTCGCGGGGTTGTCGTTGCCTATCCTCTTCCAGCTTTCGGTCTGATATGCGGCCTCCCTGACGCGAGCTGAAACGGCCCCCTTGGTGGCTTTTTTGTGTAAAAATCGGGTCGAGTTTACCTAAGTAACAGACGTCGAGTTCCCTCATTCTGGAGATTAGACGCTGCAGTTCATCGGGAAGATTTTCGACGCAATCCAGATAATTCTCCACGTAGGTAGCAGAATACACAGCTTCCACTGAAACCTGGTTTAACATGTTTTAAAATGGTAAAAATACCAAAAAGGTAAAATTATCTCGGTGGCTTCACATATTTCAAACAAACTCCGCCATACTTGACAATCGACTGTTTACTAGTTTTTTACGGGCTGCAAAGTCCCAACGTGCGCGCGCGAACTTCAAAAACGTCCGATTTTTTAGATTAATCAAACACATCGATGCACTAATTGTTAGACGTTGAGTTGACACCACGCAGGCTTGGTTGAGGTTAATTACGCAACCGAATTCTAACCAAAAATTGTCGCATTGTCAAAAACAAAAGGCACCACTTTGTTTGATTTTGTCGATAAAAAACACATTTTACTTCACGCGAAAATTGTTTTAACGTGATGACTTTAATGTTTATAAACATTTTTCGAACTTTTGACATCGCGCTTTGCAGGGCCGGCTTTCATTTGTTTTGTTTCCTCCAGCCACATTGTTTTGAACAAAATTAAAGACCCTAAATCTACAGACAGCATTCAAAATAAATAAATAATATTTGATACCTCAGCAGGCCAAATATTTAGTTTGTAGATTGGCACCACTGACAAACCGTCAATTTCAGTTTCAAATTTGACGTTTGACGTCAGTCGCGCGTTCCTACTATTGTGATTTACGTATTCAAAAAAAAAAAATCAAATCAAATTTTTTATTTTAACTTATGCACACTATATTATATACATTTCTAAAAAAAATCTGCCGCTTTTTGTCTCTTGGGTACGTTAATCTTCAGCAGATCATCCGTCAGATTATCGTCCACTTTCCTTATCCCTAGATTTAGCTTCGGAGTTACCACCCTCTTGGGCGTGCTCGGCGTCTTCGCCCTCGGACTCGGCGAATACGACAGCCCCAAGTCTGTCCCTAACCCCAACTTCGACGTCGCCAGGCGCCTCGCCGCCGGCGACATCGTCGCCAGCCGCTCCGCGGAATTCAAAGCCCGAGGCGACGGCGTGGCGAACCTCCTCCTCGCCGCGTCGATCGCTTTCTGCTTCCTGTCTCTGTTCTTCTCGCCCACCTTCTCGGCCAGAGCTAAGGCCAATTGCTCGCGTCTGGGCGGCTCCGCCATTTTGAACGACGGGCCTTGCGAGCGCGGCAGAGGGTGTCGCTGCCGTCCAGACGGAACGGGGTGCCTTCGATCTCGCCCCACGTCATCAAAGGGGTGTCGGTCACCCCCGGGTGGGGCGACGGGGTCTTAATGAACCCGAACCCCCGAATTTTCGGAGAGTCGCTCTTCATTAGCTCTTTTCCGTCCACGCCGATCTTCCCGTCCAAGACCTTCGCCTGCGTCTTCGCTAACTCGTTTATAGCCTCTTTGCTCTGGTTTTCGTTGAAGGGGTTAATCGTGAGTCTGGTGTTGGCGTGGACGACTTCCTGCTTCTTCTTGTTGAGCTCGATTTCCTGTTCTTGGGTTAAGGGAACTCCGTCTGGAATGTACATGATGTAGTTCTTGTTCTTGTAGCTCCAGGTGTCTACGTTGAGTTTTTTCTCCGGGAGGGCTGCTTGTTGCTCGACGGATGGCAACGCCAACTGGGAGAGTCTGTCTTCTTCGCTTTTGTCTTCTTCGTTGTACAAGTAGGAGTATTTTTCTTGATGTCGCTTCTCGGATTCGGCTAAGATCTCGCAGAAACTTCGGTTGTCTTCGCTGGTGTGGACGTTCAAGAACTGGTCTAGGCTCACCTTGGGTTCGGGTTTTTCGGCAGGCTCGGTGGGGGGTTCTTCGCGGACTTGAGAGTTGTGGATGTTTGCGGGGGTTTCGAATGTTGCAGGGCTGGGGACTAAAATTAAAAATTAAATGAAAATCGAGTGACTATGAATGTTCGCGATTTTTTTTTGTTAGGTTGACAACATATTTAAAATTTGACAACTAAACTGACATTGCTGCCAATAATTCAGAATTGCCAACCCAAAAATTTGCTTCAATTATGTATTAATATTATTAAGTTGATTAAATTCCGCCTTAACCACAATAACAAACTCACTCCTCTGAGTCGGGGGCCTGTTCCCACTATACTTCATATACAATTCCCTCATTTTAGTCATGTCGTTTCGTTCCATGGCATCCAAGTACTCATTCTGGGCCTTGAGCTTCTCCAGATCTGGAAAGAAGTCCCGCTGGATAATTTTATCAATCTCCTAGAACACAAATAAAGACAGCTTGGGGGCTTCTTCGCAACACACCACTTACCTCCACATACGTATCTTCGTCAAGGACTTTTTCTTTGTGCCTTTTTCGAGGTGCTCCGATCGGTTTCTTGAAAATGATTTCCTTATTGATGTCTTTCATCACTGCCATTGCTTGTCTTCCGGGGGTATTCTCGTATTTCTCGTTATTTTGGCTCATTTTTTTTGAGGTTATGTGCTCAAACGTCAAAACATGTCAAAACCAAAGACTTGAAACTAATAGATGGAGCATAGCTAGCAAATTATAAAATTTGAGTTTGCCATTTTTGTTCTGTGATCACTTTGGCACTTTTGGATTTGCGTTACAAATTCATCAGCTAATAAAATTTTAATGGAAAATACATATAAGTTAATACAATGGAAAAAAATAGTGATAATCCTTGGGATAAGCGCTAGCTCCTCCAATTATTTTGTCGCAGTGTTCAACAGTACTATGTATTTTTTCATTTTCGTCAGGAACATAAACTCCTATAAGGAACTGGATAGATTCATCAAAGCTTTCAGGAACTTTTTGATCTGAAAAGGAAACTGGTGTTGAGTTGGCCACCTCGTCCACTTGGTTCCTTTTCAAGGAAATAACTCCTCCAGATTGATCTTTTGGTTGCACAATATTCAAGAACAACAGTGCGAATATGCCTGGACAAGGATCAAGGATCACCATTTTCTTATATTTTTATGCGAGAGAAATTATGACAACGTTTTTTGGATTTTGTTTTTCCACATACTTTGATCAAGTCTGTGCCAAAGCTTTCTTGAACTGTGGAATACTCCTATTTAATTTGGATGTTAAATAGTTTCACGACAAGTTAATCAAATTTTAATGTAAAATATAAATTATTACAAGTGAAAAAATGATGTACAATAAATTATTGCATTCAGAAGAGAGGACGCCATCGCCATCGGGCCAGTCCATGTCAGGTTTCGGCATAGGCGCTATAGCAACTCCGCCAAATCCTAGCTTAGTGCTGTTTTGTGGAAACTTGAATTTTCCATCTTCTCCCCAAAGAAGACCCCAACTATTAACAACCCACCAAAATGGAACGTCATTAAGCTCAACCCCCCAGCCCATTATTTTGACGCAGTGTTCAAGATTACCTATTATAGTTTCGTTTTCTGCAGGTACGTACACCCCTACAAGAAAATAGATAGATTTTCGTTACAAACTTAAGCAAAATTATAACCATTCACATAGCGTAGCAACTTTTCACTAACTTTCATGCATGTTATTACTGGGCCATTAGTCATAATTTCCTTTTTAAGATTATCCGCTGATGATCCTACGAAATTAAAAAGGTATTTGAGACTGGTCATAAATTTCTTGTCGTTTTTATAAGAGGCCCTTTTATAACATATGCGACAAAATCTATGACAAAATTCTTTAGCCAACACATCTTTCTTCGAGAGGGCTGGCATAATGGGTTTACAGCCGGTGCGCTAAAAGAATAAAATTTCGTTGCATGGGAGTTAGAAATGATGTGTTGCCTACATTCTCTGCACCAGTAGTAACACCTGTTTTTTGTAAATATCTTAATGCTTTGACTAAATGTGCTCCACTGTTACAATAACGTCCAATAAAACAGTCCGGACAGCACTCAAATAAATCGTTTCCTGAAAACTGAAATTTTTTCTTTTCGTCCTTTGTCATGATGCACCATCTATCGGTTAAAGTTTCTGCTAAAACATATGCCTGCAACGAAAAAAAAGTGCAATCCTGCGATTACGATGGATAACTCACCCAAGACGCGTCACATGGTTCTAAGTTGCGGGCGACACGTGCAATGGATGGACAGTGTTTCCATTCACGCCCACCGTCAAAGTACTCAGGAATATTTCGAAAATCTGAAAAGGAAATTGGTGTTGCGTTGGCCAGCTCGTTCAGTTGGTGCTCTTTCAAGCAAATAACTCCTCCAGCTGTATTAAATGACCGCACATTCAAGAAACAACGCTGCTAAAATGCCGGAGACAAGGATCATTAACATCGTTTTTCTGAAATGTTATTCGAGAGAAATTTAATAAACAGTCAATTTGGAGTTTGTTTTTTTACCTACTTGGATCCATCGCCAAGTTGCCAAAGTTTACTTGAACCTTTTTAACAAAAATTTTGCACACATGTCAGAATATTTTGACAACACCTTTATTTGTTTGACTGGTCTGAAAATAAATTTATAAGTACAAAAGGAACATTTTAAAGTAGAAGCACAATCTTGTGATTACGATGGATCAACTCGCCCAAGACGAATCTCATGATCCTGAGTTGGTAATGACACGTCTAACTAATCGACATTTTGGCCAATGATCGTGCGTGTCAAAGCTCTCAGGAACATTTTGATCTGAAAAGGAAATTGGTGTTGCGTTGGTCCGCTCCTTCAGTTGGTTCTCTTTCAAGCAAATAGCTCCTCCAAATTTATTAAATGACTGCACATTCAAGAACAACGCTGCAAAAATGCCGGAGACAAGGATCATTAACATCGTTTTCTTGAAATGTTATTATTCGAGAGAAATTTAATAAAATGCCAATTTGGAGTTTGTTTTTTTAGCAAAGTTCACCTGACAAAAATTTTGCACACACGTTAGAACATTTTGACACGTTTATTTTTACTGGTCTGAACATAAATTTAAAGTAAACTACACACTAGGAGAAGTGAGAAAACTGCGTACACTGAAATTTTGCACTGAGGAGCGTGGTGATCGTACCCGCACTGGCCGAAATCAGAAAAGTCCCCACAAGTATAACTCTGTGGAACTGGAGCAATAGCGAGTGTTCCAAATCCTAGATGAGTATCGTTTTGAGGAAACTTAAAATATCCTTGTTCCCCCCAAGTCTGGCCCCACGAATTAGCGACCTGCCAAAATGAACGCCCATTGTCCTTCCCCCAGCCAATTATTTTGACGCAGTGTTGAGACGAATTTGTTAAATCTTCAGTGTCGTCAGGTTCATAAATTCCTACAAACATTCAATAGATTGATTGCGATTCCAAACTACATTAAACTGTTTGTAACCGTTCCTGTAGTTTCTAAATGTGTCACTAGATTTGATACATGTCACAACTGGCCCATTTGTCATAATTTCGGCTTGAATATCATCTGAATATGAATCTGTGAAATTGAAGCGAAACTTAAAACTCCTCATAAATTTCTTGGATGCTTTGAGAGACCTGCTGTAGTCTCCATCTGTACACAGTTTTCTGCAAATGTTAATTTCGCTTCTGGCTATCAAGTTCGGCAAAAAAGGTTTGCAGCCCTGAAAAAACAGACTTTTATTTTGTGGTTGTTGGAAGTCGTGTTTGGTACGTTTGAACCACCAGACACAACACCGGTTTTTCCCAAAAATTCTAAGGCTTTGGTTAGATTCCATCGACCGGTACACCGATCCTCTATGGCACATTCTTTACAGCACGTAAATAAATCCACCGCTGAATAGTCAAACGCGTTTTCCTTTCCCCTCCTTATACACAATCTGTTGCTTAAAGTCTCCGTCAAAACAATGGCCTACAAATTTTTTTCTAGCGTTTTTGGCGTCAACTAGAGTCTTCACAGTTTCGTGTTGACTCACCCAGTTCATGTCGCATTCACCCTCGTTCAAGATACGTCCAATAGAAGTGCATTCTGGCCACTTTTGGCGAGCATCAAACCTATCTGGAACTTTTTCATTCGGAAAGAAAATCAGTTTCGAGTTGTGTAACATTTTCAATTCGTTCTCTGTAACGGAAATGCTTCCTTTTGAATTTACCATATTCAACATCACTGCGAGCATGCCCGCAACAACGATCATCATTCCGTATTTGAAAAATATTTCCTGAGACAAAATAATTTCACGAAATGTCAACGTCGATTTTGTTTTTTCGGTTGTTTTGTTGTACAAAAATACAATCGCGTTATTTATTAAGTTTCCATCTGCACGAACTCTGACAGAAATATGTAGCCGCATAAACTCCTGAAATTCGTACCTACCGACAATAAAGGTTTTAGTTATCGCGTCAGACGCAGAAACTAAATCGGCCAAAGTGTTATTTAAATCAAGTGCAAATGGTTTAACTTTTCAAACTAGGTAAAACACTTGCTTGCAGCGCTTTATATTACCGAAAGTTGTTATTTCAAACCGGGTGGTTGTTAAATCGGACCGAACAAAAGTAAAGTCCGGGAGTATGGCACATGCCGCAGATTGGTCAATATATACAATAAATAATAAGTGCAAAAACTGTGCGAAAATCTCTGTACATATGGGTATTGATTCTCAAATGGCATCCGGGCGTTTTGAACTTCAACCCAAATGGGAATAAACAGGTTGCAGCTTTTCAAGAACTTCAACTAGCGTTAAGAAAATAGTGTATTTTTTAACAATTCTTGACATATGACATATCCTCTCAAAAAAGGGTGGGTGGGCGGTACTAATGCTTGCTCATAAAATTAGGGAAAACTAAATTTAGGCACGCCCATAGAGTCATAGATTACATGTGTAGGACTAGGTTATTTTATACAATTTAAAACCCATTTACTATGTACAATTTTGAAGTGACGTCATCACATTATTGGTGGGGATGACTAGACAAATTTTGGTTAGCATTTTATCATCTACATGATTTTCCTAATATAAATACAATATTTGAAAAAAATCGCCCCAGTACTTTCGGAGATTATCTGTCTAATAAAAATCTGGGCCGCAGACAGACAGATAGACGGACGAACAGACAGACGGACAAACAGATGGATAGACAGACGGACAGACAGACAAACAGATAGACGGACAGACAGACGACAGTGAAGACCTATTTCTTCGTATTCTAGGGGCCATGAAACGTCGAAAAAACTTAAAATCAGAGAGTCGGTCGACGGAGTCGATTACAATACTTCCTTCGCTTACGCTCGAGAAGTAAAAAGGGACGGAATGTGTACATATAAATTATATAACACAGAAATGATTTCGTGGATTTCCTGGATTTCTTTGAATTCTTGGGATTCCTGGAATTTTCGAGGTTCTGGAGATTCTTGGATTTCCTGGGGTTTTTGAGTTTCTTGAGAATCATGAGAGTTTTGAGATTCTTGAGATTCTTCAATTTTTCGATTTCTTCGATTTCTAAACCCCTCATTAAATTCGTTATTAACATAATCTGGGTTAAACTATTCTATGAAATGGCCCTTTGATTTTTAATTTTTCGTTTTTTTCAATTTTAGGTGTTTCAGTTTCATAACTTCATTTTTCGTTTCTTAAATTTTTGACATGCAATTTTTCCTGCATTTAAATATGTAATAATAGTAATAATTTTTAAAATATTTCACTTCTTCAATTTTACGATTTTAGAATTTTTCATTCGATTGTAAAACTTTTTCATTTAATCCATTTTACAATTTTTGTTTTCTTCAGTTTTTCGTTTCTTCAATTCTTCGTTTCTTCAACTTTCTGGTTTCTTCAATTTTTCGTTTCCTCAATTTATCCTTTCTTAACATTTTCGATTTGCAATTTTTCATTTATTTTCAAATTTTTCAGTTTTTCGATTTTCCAAATTTTGGATATTTGAATTTTTCATGTTTTTTTATTTTCTTTATTATTCAATTTTTCGGTTTTTCTACGGTCTGATTTCATACGATTTCTTTTATTCAATTGAAATTTTTGAATTTTCATTTCGATTTTTTATTTTCTTTATGTTTCAATTTTTAGGTTTTTTAAATAATTATAATGATTAAAAGTTTTCCATTTTAAAAC